>JAJOZX010001300.1:862500-910000 GCA_023014485.1 Bathynomus jamesi
CATAACAATTTATACACAAAAGTTTATTGATCATCTCAATAAACTTGAAACGGATTTTGAAACTCGATTCAGTGATGTTTTAACCATGGAAGTATATGATTGGATGGTAAACCCGTTTACTGCAAATGTTACTGAAGCTGATGTAACATGTCAAGAGGAGCTATTAGAACTCAGACATGATGAGGAAAGCAAGGGAAATTTCAATAACGGTGGTTATATGCAGCTTTGGCAAAATAAAAAGATGTCAAATGTATATCCCAATATGTGGAAAAAGATTTTTAAATTACTGATCGCTTTTCCTACTTCGTACCTAGTTGAATCAGGTTTTAGTGCTGTGAATCACATTCTTACCAAAAACAGGAATGCTTTAAAAATCCCTGAAAGAGGGGACATTCGTTTGTTCCTCACTAAATTCGAGCCAAACATTCGGAATTTAGTTTCCAAGCATCAAGCACAAGGATCTCACTAAATTAAAGGTAAATGCATAATGTTTTATTATATAATATATATAATGTACCATACATAATTTTTAATATATGTTTGTTGGATCTTTAATTTTGGTGGGCGGTTGGCTAATTTATCTCACATAAAAATAGTAAAAGTGGGCGGTAGGCATAAAAAGGTTGAAGGGAACTGGTGTAGAGTGTAGACAATTCTGGAAAAAAAGACAAACAAATTGCTGATACTTTTTAACTCACCCTCACATATATACGTCCGGGAGGTCCGGTGCTAATGTCCCCGACCAAATGCGCCGTTCAGTTACTGAAGTGATGATTTCAATGATTTCAATTACGTATCTTCCTTTTCGCTTTTACCGACCTTGGGGCTTTACCGAATTTAACTCTCTATATTTATAGTGTGCAACCGGCTTCAAGTAAATATGTAATTAGTATTTTTATATTAAAATATAATTGCAACAGAATTTCTCTGTAAGAAGTACAGTTTGCGTGTGCAACTTCTTAAAGCTTGATGACCTCCCCAAACTTGGAGAATACGACATAGTTTGCATATGGCTGACAATGTAAATGATGACTCAGATATTGTCTCTACTTTGTTATATCTTAAATTAAATGAGATGATTTGCAAGTAGTCACTTAAGTTGTAAAACGCAGCGAAACTGCTACTTTAAAGTCCTCTGACACCACTACACGACAGAGGATTTTGTAAATGAGTAAACAAATTGGGGGATTCAAGATTCTGGAGAGGAAGATAGTAATTCGTTCATATCTTGTTAAAATGCAATTTTCCCTTAATCAGTACTTGTTAATCCTTTGATAATTCCTCTTATCTTTTTATCTAACACACGTGTTATTATTATGATTAGTATTATTATTAATTTTTAGGGAACATAATTGTAGAATATAAATCTATCAGAAAAATGCATAAAATTAATGTCAACTTTTTAAAAAAATTTTAACTCAAATATAATTCAAATACTGCAAGCTGCTCTGAAGCTCTTTACGAGTAAACGAATATAGGAAACCTATTTTAAAAAATTAAGTGCAACGTATGAATGACTCAATACCCTTAAAACAAACCTCATATTGTCTATGGAACTGGGCTGCGATACATTAATTTTAGAGGTACTGGACGTACAGGATGTTCGGGCCGTCTGTTAAAACCACTGCTGGGCTGAGCCGACAACAATCGGCTCGTACATACTGCACATTAGGGCGGATCGAAAATGAGGTTTTTAAACTTGTTTTCGAAATTCAAATATGGCTAGTGCGGAAAATATGTGGGTGCTATAGATAATGACTGTGCATAAATATTATTCCTGCGAAATTATATCTTCAGGTGCCACAAAGCCGTCGAAAAAAGTGAAATATAATGATTTTCTTATATTCTGCATTAGTACAATAACTGAAACTTACTTGTTATTATTATATATTAAGTGTTCCAATTACCAAAATAGTTACTGAATTACGCAGCTCTTAGTTTATTTAGATCAATGTTCTTTTGATTAATGATCTAAATAATCCAGAACTCACCACGAGGAGGTGGCTGCGTGTCGAGCTCCACCCATGCCCTCCCAACCACTCATCCTTGCGCATGTTTTTTTCTATTAACGTTTTATTTAAACTTTATATTCAGCTTTACTTTCGAATGATGGCATTTTTTTACGTGACTGAAGTGTTGATCTTATGAAGCCATCTCGCGCGTTCAATCCAAATACTTTTGATGATGCTTCAGTCACTAATTTTACCATTCTTTCTACTACTTGTGTATGACAAGGGAATTTCTCGAATGGAGGGGTACTCTTGTTTTCTATGAATTCTTCAATCTCATTTTCTGTCAGGTGTCTTGTCACAGGTGGTTCAGTGACAATGCATTTTTGCCAATTAATTAAATCAGTATAATCAGTAGCTTCAAATTGAATAACAGGTACTGTGAAACGCCTCACAACTTTTTCCTTTTTGTTTGCCTTGCTTTCTTTATTCGCCTCCACGCTAATTCTCTTATGGCGCTGCGGTCATCATGAATCATTGATGCTAGAATATTTTCTGGATTTGCAAAAAATGCATTTCTTTGTATGACAGGGTTTACAATATCCTTTACTTCGTCATTCAGTGTTCTTGTTAGCAGAGCTGGGCAGTATTTAAATACATTTGTATTTAAATACGTATTTAAATACATTTGTGTATTTAGAACTGTATTTATAAATACATTGTTTTTCATGTATTTAAATATAGTATTTAAATACAATGTATTTAAATACTCAAAATATAAAAATTTAAATACTTTTACTGGTTTAATACACGTTCTGTACTAGCACAGTACGACGCGTCGACAGTGTAGTACAGCATGGTTCATGTTTCATCGTGTCAGTTCAATCAGTTGTGTGCCACTCTTAGTCGAAAGCGGTTGATTTCTTTATCGTGTGCGTGTCATGGCTTGGAACTCCGAAACTCAACGAGGAGTGGTAAAAAGCATTTTAATCCGTGCCGCCACTACTGTCGACCAAGACCCGCAAGCAGATGACAATACATCTAGTGGTGCATCGGACGGCGATGAGTACTTTGGCTTCGCCCACAACTCTTCGTCTTCGAGGTCCTCTATTGCACTATCTGCAGACATGAATGTATTGGCATTTCTACAAGATTCCGATCGGACCATCAACAGTTTGGGAAAACATCCTCTCATAAAAAGACTGTTCCTCCGCTTTAACACGACATTACCATCTTCGGCACCGGTAGAGCGAATATTCTCATTCGCGGGAATCACTTTGACTCCCAAAAGAAACTCTCTTTCAGACAAAACTTTTGAAAGATTGGTTTTGATCCGCAGCAACCGTGAAATAAAAGAGAATTCGTAAGGTGCCTTATGTTTATGTTTACGTCTTATGTTTACGTTTATGTCTCATCTACTCATTAATTGTTACTCATTTTGCAATGATATAATGAGTATAATATGTCACTGGTTGAACATCGTAAGTTCTAAGTTTTTTGTTTTTGTTTTGTTCTAAAAAGGGAAATATATAATCGGAAATTAGATTGTACTATTTCTTTATCCTTTATCAAGCATTTTATATTGTTGTTACTCATGAATTAGTGAATGCATATGTTAAAATTTGTATGTATTTAAAATGTATTTACAAATGTATTTAAATACAATTGATGTATTTTGTATTTAGTATCTAAATACATTCGTAAAATGTATTTAGTATTTAGTATTTAAATACATTTCTCCCATGTATTTAGTATTTAGTATTTAAATACATTCAATGTATTTATTGCCCAGCTCTGCTTGTTAGTTCAATAGTTTTGAAAACATGTTTTGAGCCATTGACAAAAGACGTACTTTGCTTAATAGAAAACCACATTGGGATGTAGACCTTCATTATAAAAGAAGCAATGTTCATGAGGTTCTCAGATGAACTTACAGTTGAAACGTATAGACGAAGCAAACGATTTGCTGTAGTCAGCCATCGTGAATGTGCCATTTTGCCTGGACTACGATGAGCAAGATCTGGAGAGCAATATCCCTTTGTTATGGCCTGATGAATATCAATTAGATATTTTTGGTCGGTGCTAAGATCTTCACAGTCTACAGTTGGTTCCTCAGCATCAATCCTTTCAAACTCGACAATAGGAAGACTCTCACAGTTCTCTAATTCCCTGCCAATAGGACCGGTGAATCCGCGGGGGCCAGATGTTTTTCCATCCAGCTTTGCAACTAAATGGCGTAATGGCAATTCATTGGCATGGAGCTGGCACACTAAATGTTGAACTGGCTTCTTCAGCTTCAATTCTATAAGCCTTATAACGCCTCCCTTTTCTCCAGTGTTGACTGCTGCACCATCGCATCCAATGGCAACAAGGTTTTCCAGGTTCATGTCATTATTTCCAATATACTCAAACATTCCTTTACATATTTCTTCAGCTGATCCAGAATTCACAGAATAATGGCCCAAATAATCTGAACCAGGTTCTCTCACTAAAGTGATATGTCCTTCTGTTACCTTCTTCTGATATACTTTGGACTCTTTTTTTTCTTGGAAGAGTGTAGAATCTTTTCGACCATCAAAATAGATTCCTCTGATTGGGACCTGATTTTGATCTTTCATAATTTCTGATCTCTTCTTTTGTCTTTCTCTTCTGATTTTACTCCTATCCACTACTTCAGATGTATTGTCAATAGAAACTTCTCCAGTATCTTGCAATACTGCACTAACAATGAATGCTGCAGCTCGATCTGAAACTGCAGTCCTGTCACAAGCAGTAGCCACTGAAGGTAGATTTGTAGTTTTCCTTTTCTTGAATAATTGTTCTTCAGGTTGTTCGAGCTAACTGGCTCTGGAAATGTATCGTCTGATATTTCGCCAGATTAACTTTCACTATTTGATGTCGATGATGATAATTCAACATTTGTATCCTGCAATTTCTCCTGTGAAGATTCTTTGGTGAGCCTCACAGCTTCTTTTTGCTTTCTTAGCAACGTAGATGCTTTTTTCTTTGAGAGTGTAATATCTACTCTATCAA
This sequence comes from Bathynomus jamesi, assembly GCA_023014485.1. Taxonomy (NCBI): domain Eukaryota; kingdom Metazoa; phylum Arthropoda; class Malacostraca; order Isopoda; family Cirolanidae; genus Bathynomus; species Bathynomus jamesi. The sequence goes on from JAJOZX010001300.1 coordinate 867,483, forward strand.
TAAACAGTTTTCTTTCACTCCTTTGATCTAAGAGGAACGTCACTTCTTCCTTTGGAACCGTTTTTTCTTTGGGACAAGAACATTGTGTTAGTACTTTGCACTTGCACGCTGCAATGTCAAAAAGTTTCGTGTGTGCTTCTTTTTTGAACATATCAATCTTTGCTTTGTAAGCTTCAGAATTTTTTCTGCTTTGGTATGGCTTCATAATGACACGATACTTTTCGTGGTAGCTTCTGAACATTGTTTCAATTCGCCTGTCTGACAGAATTGGGACGGAAGCACTTTCCCAAATTGTTTTCAATTTATCAACAACTTGTTCTAATATTGAGATATTGAAGGATCTTTATTAGTATTCTGTTTCAAATCGTTTCTTACAAACAAGTAATATTTAAAAACTCCTTCGTATGTAGGAAGATTCCTGTGCCACAAATCTTCCCCCATACCAAACATGGGGCACTCAGTTGAGGCCCTGGTTGATTTTGCACAAACTCGAGACATTTTGAAAGTATACAAATCTGAAAAAGAAAGAGCTAATATCAATTATACGTTAATTTCAGTTAATAGTACATGGCAAACTTAGGGCAACACAATACAGAAATGCAAAATATATAAGAAATATAGTTTAGACTATCTGAGTAACGCCAACAACAGAACCCACCTGCTACGAGAGCGACAGCTACACTGAACCGAGGTACTCACGTGACAGCTGAGTGAGCTGACTATAGAAACTGTTTTTAGAGAATAGAAACTTTTTTTAAAGGTTGACTGAGCTATTTTTATACAAGTGTGAATAAATTCTTGTATATTGTGCATCGTGGACTCTTCTGTAATTATTGGTTAAAATCTGCTTTTTTCAATTTTTTTTCAATATTGAAGGTCATTGTGGCACCTGAAGATATTAATGTTATGATTTTAAATTTATACCAGCTTATTTCCTCACTACTCCACACATTTTCCACACTAGCCAATTTGAAAATTCGAAAATGAGTTTTTCACTCCGCCCTACTGCACATACAGTCATGAGCAAAGAGACAAACGAAAGACAGCTCAAGGAATTTCTAGTTTGATACATGGTTCTGATTATAGAATATGAGATGCATTACAAATAAATTACTTTACAGCAGTTGACTAAGAATTTACAAAGACGCCCGCATTCGATATTAATGTGGCGTCCTCGAGGACAGAAGATGGCTTCACATCTTGAAGACATCGAATGAACCAGAGCCTGTAGACTTTCCGTGGGAATTGCTTGCCATTTTGAATAGATAAATACGCCAGAGGTCCTGTAGGTTTGTTGGTTTCATTTTTGAAACATTAAATTTAGGTTCTACAAATATTCATTGGAGGTTTATTTAGATCAATTTATGGTGGAAACTTGAAACAGTTAAACCCTCCCAAACTGCTGTTACCTTTCCAAGAAAACCTTGTTCAGTACTGCAAAACGTTTTGAGTGGTTTTCTTGGTGGAAGATAAATCTCTCCCAATTAAACCAAATTTTCTCGGTCGTGCACGTGTATGCACGCATGCTGAACGAAAAAAAATTGTGGTAGTGTATTTTACTCATATACTCCCATTGAACTTCACGAGATCGCCCACTCCACCCGAACTGAAGCAATTCCACACCATAATAGAACCACAACCATGTTTCACATTCTTACTGACGCAGGTAGACTGAAATTTTTCATGGTTACGTCGTCTGAGAAACCTACATTTCCAGAAAGTTCAAGTTTGGTTATCACTCCACAGAACATTCTTCCATTCATCACTCCAGTTTTGGTGTTTCTTTCCAAACTCGAACCACTTTTTCATATTCATTTCACACAAACACACGGCTTTCGAAGGGGAATTTTTCCTTGAAGATCATGTTTTTTAACTCTTCTCTTTACACTGAATGTGCTTTCATCAATTCCACGATTCTCCTGAATGGTTGCACATACTTTTGGAACGTCTTAATGCGATCCTTGAGTGATTATTGAGTTCTTAATTCACGTGCTAACTCTCTGCTTACTTTATGGAGCAGAGGATAATCAGATATTTCTAAAATACCCTAAAAAAATAAAAGTATCATATCAGTCAATGATTTATTATCTCTTGTCGTACAGTACATGTGACCTGTATAAGTGTTCAGTTAAGAAATTAGGAATGATAAAGTGCACGCAGCAAATGTAAGAATCTTATCAAACTTAAACAACGCTCAAGAGACACTTATTCAAGCTTTTCCACACCATATAAATGTAAATGAAGGTACAACTAGTTCTTTGAAGCATAAAAGATTAGTATACTGTCTGTAAACCACCTATATTTTATTGGTTTTCCATCTGTTTCAACTATATATATATATATATATACATATATACTGTATATATACACACGGGTGTCTCATAAGTCTGGAACCATAGGGTAAAATGAGTAATTCATGTTTTTCCGCTTATGCAAGTGCCCATGATATCTTTGAGTAAGAAAGAACGCATCCAGGTAATTCTGCTCGTAGGAAATCGGAGTCAGAGGGAGGTCGCTGAGGAATTTAACAGATTGCATCCGGACCGCGCGCCAATAACACAGCTGTGTCGGCAAACTTGTAGCAAAGTTCAGGGAAACGGGATCCATAGGAGATAAACCACGCAGTGGACCTCCGAGGACATTCACCGACGATGACAGCCGCTACCATCCTCGCTCATTTCACAAACAGTCCCCAAAAGTCTCTTCGGCGTTTTTATTGCCGTTTTTATCATTTTGCCCAATGGTTCCAGACTTACGGGACACCCTGTATATATATATACTGTATATATATATACACACACACACACACGAGTATATATATATATATATATATACATATATATATATATATACACACACACACGAGTGTATATATATATATATATATATATATATATATATATATATATACTGTACATATATATATATATATATATATATATATATATATATATATAATATATATATATATATAATAAAAGGACGTGTGTGTGTGTGTGTGTGTGTTCCAGCCATAACTTCACACATATTGATTAGGTCCCGAGGTTGTGCACCTGGGTGTTAATAAAATAATTAAAATTACTGGGCCCGAAGGCCCCAGCACCGCGATAAAACTACAGAAAAGAACGCAGCCGTGAAAATCTTGAGCTTCACATTGTGTCAAGATTTTTGAATCTTAAGATTTTCATGACTATAGTTTTACTGACCAAATAATTGAACCCCGAATTACTATCGTTTCAATTATTTGGTCAATAAAACTATAGAAAAGAACGCAGTCATGAAAATCTTGAACTTCACATTGCCGCCTGTAATCCTATATACTATTGAGCTAAAATGTGTCTGTGTGTGTGTCTGTCCGCTTTCTTCGGAACCGTGCACAGACTAAACAGCACATCGGAAAATTATGCAACCACCACCAACTGATAGCCCATGAGCTGCCGATGTGCTCTGTCAAGTTTCCCGGTCTTAAGTCACAATTACTGGGTCCGAAGGCCCCAGCACAGCGATAAAACTACAGAAACGAACGCAGCCGTGAAAATCTTGAGCTTCACATTGTGTCAAGATTTCTGAATATTAAGATTTTCATGTGTGTCAATGCTACCTGCCCGGAGGGCCAAGTTGTACAACGGTTGCGAGGGGGTGGGGTAATTAGGGGAGTGGGGGTAACGGCTTTTTTTACTTTTGTGTGTGGGAGTAATGGGGGAGAGGGGTGGGGGTAATGAGGGTAATGGCGTTTTTTTTTTACTTTTGTCGCTTAGCCATTTCTTCCCGGAGGGCCAAGTTGTACAACGGTCGCGAGTGATAGCGAGCTACCGCTTGTAATAATCTATAATAATAAAAAGACGCAGTTACAAACATGAAACTAAACACACATATTGATTAGGTCCCGAGGTTGTGCACCTGGGTGTTAATGAACTAAATAATTTAAAAAAAATTAAGTGACGTCATTACGTATATATATATCGAAGCCTGTGGTAAAATTATTGAATACCCAGTTAGGTTCATTGAATGCCCGGTTAGGTCAACTGTGATATTTTCGTTAAAACGCTGAATATTTTTGCTACCCGCACGAAAGGCGGATTGGTTCTCGGCTAGTATATATATATATATTATATATATATATATATATATATATATATATACAGGGTGGGCCAAAAAAACTATTACTCAACTTTTGAAAAAATATTGTGGCTCACTTTATATGTTGTTGTTGTTGTTGTTTAGCCGATCAGCCCACCCTGATCGAGCAAGCCGGCGGCACGCAGGTAACCGATCGCCCTCTCCGGAGTGGACCAGAGGTTCAGCGCACTAGTGATGTTGTGTTGTGTTCGTTGTTGTGCTAGAGCGGTACAGTCCGTCATAATGTGTTCAATTGTTTGTGGTGTGTCTTGGCACAGGTGGCAGGTGTCGTCTATGGAGTTGTCTAGTCTGTGTTTATATGTCCGTAAGTTTGGGTGATGTCCACATCGGAATCGTGCTAAGTTAACTCGATCCGATCTGCTCAGGCTGATCTCTGACCTGTTAATGGGTGGCGGCTTCGCACCTAGGACCGCATTCGGACCGAGTCGTGTCAGTGCTTTGTGGGTTAGATGTGTGTGTATGTGTTTTCTGTACTGTGTGATGTCTGTGGGGCGTGGTATGGAATGGAGTATTTCGTTATAATATCTCTCTGGTGTTACCTTAATGGTGCGAGGTGTTGGTGCATGATTGTACATGTAGTGGCAAGGGTGTTGTGGGTTAGTTGTCGCTGCTGCCATGAATTGTGTTCCCCTCATGTCTAAATGTTCCCTAACTTTTAGTATTTTTGTTTCTGTGTGCAGGTGTTCTATTGGTGTTGTTTGAGTGCATCCTGTAATGATACGAAGTGCGTTGTTTTGTATTGTTTGTAAGGTGTTTATGTGTGTGTTTGAGATAATGGGTGCCCAGCATGGGCTAGCATAGTCCATAACTGAGCGAATATATTGTTTGTATATGAGTGATGTTGTTTCCTGCTGGTGTCCAAAGTTTGTGCCTGTTAGTACCCTAAGCGTGTTAAGTCTTGACGTACATTTGGTTTTAATGTCCTGAATGTGGTTTGCAAAAGATAATGATGTGTTGTATGTGACACCAAGTATTTTGGTTCTGTGAGTGTGTGGAATGTTGATGTTGTTTAGTGTAAGCTGTGGAATTACCTGGTGTTCTTTTGTGTTGCTTGTAAGCAAGGTGATGGTTGATTTTGTGGGCGCTACTTTGAGTCTATTGTGTGTGAGCCAGTCTTGTATACTGTTTATGTATGTTTGTAGGTTATTTGTAGCGGTGTCGATGTTGTTGTGGGTGGATGTTAGAGTGATATCATCTGCATATGATGATAAGGTAAGCTTGTTATCTATGGGTGTTGGAATGTCATGCATGTATAAGTTGAAGAGTGTTGGTGAGAGAACAGAGCCTTGAGGGACCCCGTTCGGAAAAAGCTTGTTTTTGGATGACTTGCCATTAAATGTGACATGTGAGTATCTTCCTGAGAGATAGTTGCTCAGCCACCTTTTGGTGTTATTGTGCATGTTTGTGTTGAGTATTTTGTTTATGAGAGGGAAGCGTGGGATAGCATCAAATGCTTTACTAATGTCTATTGTTGCTAATAGTGTACGTTGAGCTGGTCTTCTGGAGTTGATGCCATCCATGATGTGCTGCGTGAGGTTAGTGAGTAATGTCGTGGTTGAGTGGTGAGGTCTGAATCCATGTTGAGTAGGCGATAGTGGTATGTGTGGGTTGGTGATTTGTAAGATTAGTCTTTCTGTTACTTTGGAAGGTGTGCATAGTAAAGTAATGGGTCTATAGGAAGCTGGTTCTGTTGGATTTTTGTTTGGTTTGAGTAGTGTAATAATTTTACCTTGTTTCCATATGTCAGGAATAATACAGTGTTGGTATGAATATGTGCTGATATTTGTGAGAGCTAATATTCCTTGTGGGCCCAAGTGTTTAAGGTGTATGTTAGATATGTTGTCTGGTCCAGTAGCCTTCGAATTCTTAATGTTTTTGATGATCTTGGTGGTCTGGTCTGTATTGAAGGGTGTAATGGTCATGTCGAGTCTGTAGGTTTTCTTGTGTCTGGCTGTTTGTCTGTCTGCATGTTTCTGGTTGTTGTCTCTGTTTAAGTGACTTATCTTTGCGTAGTGATTAACTAGAATGTTAGCTTGTTGTGTGTATGTTGGGATATTATTTTGGCTGCGACAGATAGCCGCGTGTGAGGTGTGAATGCCGCTGTTAGAGTGGGTAATGCTGTTTATAGTCTTGTATAGCCTGTATGTATCTGTGGAGTGGTTTAGTGTTGTTATGAATTCCCTGAATGTTTCTGTTTGTTTTTCTTTGAGTTTGTTGTTTATTTCTGTGTTGAGCTGTTGTATCTGCTGTTTTATGGCTTCTGTGTGTGGTGTTTGTGTGTTATATTTGAGGTTGTTACGTTGCCTTATGAGGTGGGCTATTTCTCTAGTGTAATTTGGGTTGTATTTCCTAATGTTGCCCTTGGGTATGTATTTGTTTGCATTATTGATAATCTGATTAAATGTCTTGAGTGTTGTATCGATGTTTATGATGGGTGTGCTGTTTAATGTGGTGAATTGTTCCTCAGTCTGTATTTTGAACTGTTCCCAATCAGCTTTCTTGTAATTTCTGTAAGTGTGCCTAAGGCTGTTGGGGCAGAGTGTAGAATGTGTTGTAATGATGATGGGCAGGTGGTCTGATGACAGTTGTTTTTCTGTTCTCCATTGTGTATGTGTTGCTAGTGAGGGGGAACAGAACGTTATGTCTGGGGAGGAGTTTGAGTATCCTGCTTGATGTGGTATGTGTGTATGTTCTTCTGTATTGTTAAGAATGAAGAGGCTGTTTAGTTGTGTGGCTATGTTGGCGCCTCTGGTGTTGTTTTGGTTGTGCAGGTACCAACTAGTGTCTTTGGCGTTGAAGTCTCCTCCTAAGATGACATTAGTGAGAGAGGCAAGATTGTGTAACTGTGGATTGTAATTGGCTGGCACCTGAGGTGAACTATCTGGTGGGATGTAAATGTTGATTAGTGTGGTGTTGTGTTTTGCGCGTGTTTTAATGTTAACTGCCTGTATTTCTATCGTGTTATCTGCTTGGATTGTGTTTGTAATGTTTTGGGTAGCATCAGTGTAGCTAATGCTTTTACGTATGTAAGTGATGAGTCCACCCCCGTTACCCCCAGTACGATCTTGACGGATCGCCGTGAAGTCAGGGATGGTGGGTGTTTTGTGTGTGCGTTTTAGTTTTGTTTCTTGTATAAGTGCTATGTGAATGTTTTGTTTGTGTACGAATTCCCTAAGCTGCATGATTTTGTTTGTGAGGCCATCTACGTTGTACTGTAATATGTTAATATTATACTTCTGTATGTGTCTCATGGTGCTATTGTGTCTATGTCTTTGTGTATGGTGACATGTGTAAGTTGTAGTGGGGCCTGGATTAGTCTTAATGTCGCCAGAGAGTAAGAGTAGTTCGGGGAGCACGCAATTGTTCCCTGTAATTGAAAAAATAGCACGCTGAGAATAGGTCCGGCCCCGGGAGCCGATCGGCACTCTGACCGTGCCACGCAACAGGCCGTCGACTGCCAGTCTAGCCAACCGTAGACAGCCCGCTGCACGGAGATTTGAGGAAGTTTGGCCACCAGCGCGTTGATGTTTTGGTTTGACGTCGCTTCTTCGCGTTGACGTGTCCTGCGCTGGAGGATGCAGCCACTGTTTAGAAGCTTCCTCGTCAGCTGCTAACACTTTTTTCACGTTGTTCTAACTACTGTACCTGTTCAGACGTTTTTTATAAACAAATCTTTATAAACAAATATGCAATTTTGTCTTGCTCTCTTTGTTGGAGTTCTGAAAATGAATTGCCCTCCTCTCTGCTAAATTGCTCTAATATGGACTCTGTTTCTTCTCTTTCTTTTATTTTCACTAGAAATATGTCTAAAATTCAATACAGAAATCTTCTTGGGAAGAATTTAGCACCACAAAGTTAAAACTGTGAAGCACAAAATGTCAATTAGACTCATTTACTGTATAGTGTTCACCACTTGCTATTGTTGATCTACTGCTGAGGCCGTATGTTGTACCCATACTTTTACTCTTTCAAATGCTGGCTTTGAATCTAGATTCAATGCCCCAGGAGTAGAGGTACAGGCTCACAACTGGAGGGGGGCATCATAATATGGTGCTCACTTGAAAGGCGGTCAAAGTCAGCAACTGATACTTTCAGATGACAGTAAGTTTCTCCATAAATAATTAATTTTCTTAATTTTTACACAAAATAATTAATTTATTTCCTTTTTCATTTCAGACCATCATTCTGCTATAGTTAGTGAACAAGTTATAACATAATGAAATACTCTTTGGAAGATGAAACATTGATAATGAACCTGCGTAAGGAGAAACATGGGTGCAAAACGAATGAAGAAAGAGTTTCTAAATAAACGATGGACGATACCTGGACTTCAATATCTCGTAAAGGAAATCGATATCACAGGGTCGCCCAAACGAAAAGAAGGCAGTGGAAGACCAAAACATCACGTACTGAGGAAAATATTGACACGGTTTCATCCATGATATGCAGTCAAGAAGAACGACCCAACACCCACAAGCCTGTTAGAGAAATTTCAAAAACTACTGGTATTTCTCGCTCTAGTGTTCGTCGTATATTAAAAGATGATCTGGGTCGTAAATGTTTTAAAAGAGTCGAAGTTCATAAGCTCTCTGCATCAAATAAGCAAGCAAGAGTTGAAAAATGTCGTGCTCTGTTAGATTGATTCTCAGACAGAGAAGTGTCGAAAATATGGTTCAGCGCTGAGAAGACCTTTACGGTTGCTTCAACAATAAACACACAAAATGACTGAGTTTATGGAAGACAGGACAAAAAAGCTATCAGTCTAGATCGACTTTGCAGGGAACATCCGCATTTTTCTCAAAAAGTCATGGTTTCCATCTTTATTTCAAAGTTAGGGAAGTCAGAAATTGTTTATGTTGATCAAAATGCCAAAATCAATGCTGCTTATTACCAAGAAAAAATCCTTGATGCGGTACTGCCATCGATAAGGGAGAAGTCAAGAAACAACTTTGTGATCCAGCAAGATGGTGCCACAAGCCATACAGCTCGCACAACTCGGGAGTATCTCGACCGAAATGTTTCGGATTATATTGAACCAAAATTCTGGCCGCCTAATAGCCCAGATCTAAACCATGCGATTACGCTCTCTGGGGTGCTCTACAAGAATTAGTTTATAAAGGAAAGGAGATCGATTCCGTCGAAGATCTGAAGGAAAGTATTACTGCAGGCTACAGAAAGATATCACAACGATTCGTAAATGCTACACTAGATCACTGGCGAGCAAGGTTGCAAGCGTGCATTGATAATGGAGGAGGGCACATTCCACATAATCTTGAACTCAATTAGGTAACTGTATAGAAACAGAAAGTTTTTATACCCGTGTCTGTATAACAGCGAATTACAAAATAATGGTTACAGTTAGCAAAAATCCAACTTCACCACGAGATAGACCATGAAATTCTATACAGGACACATATATTGATTGTACAAATAACATTTGATAAAGGCAAAATATTGTTCAAAATCAGGGCAACAGTTATATATATATATATATATTATATATATATATATATATATATATATATATATATATCTATATATATATATATATATTAATCTCATTTCCCAAGGATTTGGGTGAGAAGGCAAAAACCAACCTAGATGTAAAGTACAGAAGTTAATAAAAAGGAGAAGAGCCAGAAAGCGACACATCCATTCACACCGCGTCCTGGTGGACCAGCGCTTTCCCACTGGGCAAAATTTCACACCTGCGGCGCTTCATACGCCATGCGTAGGGCTGGCATCCGGGATCCAGGAGGAAGTAAAGTAGACATCTCATTTCCAGGATTTCGATCCCGGGATTTCTCCGTATTCTATTTTCAGGAGAGACTTTTAAACAGTTTTATTATGAGGTATTTTATTTCATGCAAAGGCTTTTCACAATTGAAGTTTTCGTTCACCTGTTTTATAAACTTTGAAAACCGCTTTCGTTTGAGTATGGGATGAAATAATATCCCAGGATCCCGAATGCCCAGCCTAGCCATGCGTGTTGACGCTTCTAGGTCTTGTCAAAAATAAAAATGGCAGAGTCCCGAACTTATTTACTTCTAAAACACCTCCCCCCCCCATTCCCACTGACTCGCAGCCATTTCTCGTGCATCACCCAGATCAAGTCCAAGTTTACTCACGCAATCATTCACCATGTCCATCCATCTTCTCGGCCTTCCTCTCCTCCTTCTACCCTCGCAGACACTCATTTTACAACTCTGCTATCTTCCATTCTTTCAACGTGTCCAAACCACCTTAACAACACTTTCCTCAGTTTTCACTTCCACTGACTTCTGAACACTACAGCCTTTCAGAACCACGCGATTTCTTATTCTATCAACCCGACGCGCACCACACATACTTATCAGGTTATCCATCTCAACTGCTCTTGACTTGCTTTCATGCCATGTCAGTGTTTCACAACCATACAAAACTGTCGGTACTAACATACCTTCAGGTAATATCTCACAACATCTCGATCCAATCTCCACTTTCTCACAACCGCTTTCAGCGCACCTTTCTTCCTTGATTCACTTTACTTTTAACTTCATCCGCACTCGTACCTCTTTTGTTTACTACACATCCCAGATACTGCAAAGATTCTACCACTTCTTGTTATGTCACTATTCCTCATCACATGACAGTCAGAATTTCCCTCTCTCTACAATCAGTAACTTGCTCTTATCCACATTCACTTTCAACAGCCTTCTCCCGCACACCGCTACACAACTCTCAGCAACTTCTTGCATATCACACTTACAACAGATTCGACAGGCCCCACCTATTCCTATCACACACTAGATTCAATCCTCTTTCTAACAGTCGAACTTTCACCTCTCTCATCACTTCATCTATAAACAGATTAAACAGCCACGGAGACACCACACATCCTTGATGCACACCAACACTTATATCAAATCAATCACTCAGTTCTCTATTTACTCTCACACTTGCACTAATTCCATCACAGAAAAAAAAAAAATTAAAAAAAAAAAAAAAATATATATATATATATATATATATATATATATATATATATATATAATATATACATATATAGTATACACACACATATATATAGTTGCCTGTGCTTACTAACACCTAAAAAGTGAAAAAATGAAACATAAATAATTGGCAAAAGCTATAAAACAGTAGTATCAGTAGTAAAAGTATCATAGTAACAAGTAGTGAAACATGTTTCCATGGTTTTATTTTCAGTTTAAGAATATATAAACATATATTACTAAAACCCATAAAAATCGCAATGTAAAAACATTTCTTTTTAGTGTTAGATAAATATGTAAACACGATATCGTGAGAAAACAACAACAAAAATAAAAACCCCATAAAGAAGGAAGTCACATTTTTATTACAAGTTTTAAGTTCCAAAGTTTCGGTGCAAACGCCACTCCTTTTCAAGTCTCACAAGTTATGCAAACCCACAAGGAAAAATAAAAAATTATTCCAAGGCCTTTCTTGTATTCAACAGTACACCTCGTCAGGGAATAAATGAAAAAGGCAAGATGACCAAAATATATGCCTTCATTCCCTGACGAGGCGTACTGTTGAATACACGAAAGACTTTGGAATAGTTTTTTCTTTTTGCTTGTGGACTTACATCATTCATTCATTTCACGTGTTTAAGTGTGAAATTCATCCCATATATATATATATATATATATATATATATGAAAAATTATTTCACGAAAGTGACACGTGAAAAATATTTATGATGAATAAAACCACGAAGAAAAGAAACACAAAGGGGTGCTCAAGCCTTTCGTCTAATGACATCCTCAGGAGTGTTCCTGAGGATGTCATTAGACGAAAGCGCTTGAGCACCCCTTTGTGTTTCTTTTCCCTTCGTGGTTTTTATTCATCATATATATATATATATATATATATATATACACACCTCGTTAAACCTCGTTGCTGTTCCGTACGTTGGTCTTTCTTTACACGTAGGTCAAGCTGGTGGCCCCGCCTCTAGGTCGTGCTTGGTGGAGGAGCGAGTTGCTTTCTTGCGCTCTCCACCGTACATACCCAGGTACACCCGACTCATCTGGTACCGTCCTGAGCCAGGCATCTAGTCTTCTCTTGAAGACTTCAACTTTGACCCATGTAACGTTTCTGAGGTCCTTTGGAAACTGGTTAAGAAGTCTTGGCCCCCTGACAACCAAGCTATTTTCCTTCAGTGTTGAGGAGGTCCCTTGTCGGTCGGACCTTTAATTTGGGAACACTACACATTCTGCCTTTCCTATTTTCCAGTGTTGTTTGAATGGTAATTGGGTTTAGTTTTAGGTTTGGTACCAGTTTTTCGATCATTTTCCATATGTAGATTATGGTGTACCTTTCTCTTCTTCTTTCCAGGGAGTACAGATTTAGTTTATGTAGTCTTTCCCAGTAGTTGAGTTCTTTGCAGCCATCAATCTTGGCTGTGAAATGTCTCTGCGTTTCTTCTAGTTTATTAGTTTCTTCCTTTTTATATGGGGACGTCAAAACTGAGCAGTATTCAAGTTTTGGTATAATCAGTGTTTTTAGCAGGGGGAATCATTACTGTTCTGTCCCTTCTTTTGAACGTTCTCTGTACCTGTCCCGCGACTCTTTTTGCTTTATTTATGGATATCTGATTTTGTGTTCCGAATTTGGCATCATCGGTCATTATTACCCCGAGATCGATCGCTTTCTTGCTTCTCTGAATTTCCTGTCTATCTGGAGCATAATATGCAGTCTAAGTTCCTCTTTCCTATCATATCTTAAGAGCTGAAATTTCTCGGTGTTAAATGTAATGTTGTTGTCTTCTGACCATTTGTATATTTTGTTCGTGTCCCTCTGCAAGGCCTCCACTTCATTTACATCGCTGATTTTTCTGTTGATCTTTGTATCGTCTACAAAGGATGTTACTATACTGTTGCTGTTTACTCCGCTGTCTATTTCTGTTAGCATGATAATGAACAGGAGTGGGGCCAGTACTGTCTCTTGTTGTACGGAGCTGCGTACTTCCGATTCTGATGATGATATACCTTGAAATTTGACGACCTGTAGACGTTCTCTGAGGAAGTTATAGAGCCATTTTCCCACTTTGCCTGTTATTCCCATATATTTTATTTTATGTGCCATTATACCGTGATCACATTTGTCGAAAGCTTTAGCAAAATCTGTGTATATGACATCGTAGTTGTCATTGCCTTCCAGTGCATCTAGGATCCGATTCTGATGATGATATACCTTGAAATTTGACGACCTGTAGACGTTCTCTGAGGAAGTTGTAGATCTATTTTCCCACTTTGCCTGTTATTCCCATATATTTAATTTTATGTGCTATTATACCGTGATCACATTTGTCGAAAGCTTTAGCAAAATCCGTGTATATGACATCGTAGTTGTCATTGCCTTCCAGTGCATCTAGGATATTATTGTAGTGTTCTATTAGTTGTGATAGGCATGATCTCTCTGATCAATATATATATATGGGAATCTTTTAATATCCATCATTTCCAAGAATTACATGATTTTTAACTTAGACCAGTATAATCATGAACTGTAAGTACTTTGTCTAGATGTTCATCGTTGATTTTACCACAAAGTACAACCTGTTCAAAGAGTCTTCTTGTGACATTTCATGTTTCGTGCTGATAAATATCAGTAAGAAACACTTTTGAACAGACTGAAAATAGCGTCGAATTGTAAAGTTGTTGTCGGTGTAATTATAAACAAAAAAGACCACAAGTATTGTTTTCTTTTCTTTTTCATTAATTTTATTCATTTAAGTAATTACCGAACGATTTGTTTAACGTCAGTAATCGGTAAATTATTAGAATCTATCGTTAGTGATAATATACCATTTGAGTAACACTTAAAAAAAAAAATGGTTTCTCTCGTAACAGACCTTGTTTAACTAATTTACGCCAGGTTTTTACTAGTATAGTTAGTGTATACGATCAGTAAAGCAAATAAAGAGCATTAGGTTCCATTTCGTGTAACCTCTACTTCAGATCAAAAGATATAATTGTACCTTAATAGAAATCACTCTTAAGCCCTTCTTTGCAATACGTAGTTCAGTTTTGGTTGTCGATATAGAAAGGGTATACCAGCGTAGAGCCACAAAATTAATTCCATCCATCAGAAATGAACTCTTCGAAGATAGATTACCAAAATTAAATATGTATTCGGAAACGCGGCGGTGGAAAGACGAGCTATAATTCAAGTTTTTTGAAATACTAAATGGTTTTAACAGCGTAAATCACGAAAGTTTTTCTTTTAATTAGACATCACAAACATGAAAAACAAATAACGGATTCAAATCAAGCGGTAACAAATTCAAAACCAATATTGCGAAGAACTTATAAGGTCATCGTAAAATGGAAAAGCTCCCCCTTGCGGCGGACGTCTCGAATACGTTCGTGAGCATATTTGAAAATTACGTGTAGATAAATATTTTAAAGCTGAATTTTATATGAATATAGTATATGACCCAAACTAAGACAAAGAGCTCAATGACTGATGGTAGATGGAGGCGATGAGGACGATCACGACGATACGAAAATAATGACGACCACGATGAAATGTGCCAGTGCATTCATGACTTCCTCCTCCCCTAAATAAAAATAAAATAAATTAAAACTAGTCAAAAAAGTGCATGATGGCGAATAATTTTAGAATAAATTGGAATTTTATGCTATTATGATTATGCTATTTTATGCTATCCTTTAAAAAAATTCTTTCTGAATGACTGAATACACGATATAGGTAAGTTTACGCATGGTTTAGATTTTATATACAATTTTTCATTTCATTTTTATATTTTTTCCAACTCTCCTATACGTCTTCTTTCAAAACTGGTTCCTATCAAGAATGGCTGACAGTAAAGGAAAAATCTCGCCTGTTCCGTACTTTATTACCACTTTTGTTTCGATATTAATGTTGTATAATTTATTAAGTGTAAGGAATTACACGCGCAAAATCGAATTTCACGAAGTCGACATTCGATCTTATGCGTGTCAACATTATTCCAATTTGAACTTATACAAGTTTATGCCTTTAAGATTCTAAATGAATATGAAGTTTGTTTAATATTTCAAATGAAAGTGATTAGCTTATCTCTGTCGTGTTTCCAAACTAAAGGCTAGACAGGGTACATTTCGAACCTGATGGAGAGTTTGTCAGAGGGCCGAGACTGTTCAAACAGCTGCCCAAGGAACTATGGAGCACTACTGGTGTTGTGGTGAAAATCGTCAAGAGAACACTAGATGCCTGGTTCAAAACAATATCAGATGAACTGGAAGTACCTGGCTATGTGAAGTGGAGAGCGCGAGGAACCAACTCTCTACTTTACCAGGCCAACTCGAGAAGATGGGCAACAAGCCTAACCTCCGTGAAATGAGGAATCATCGCAAGGAACATCTGAAAAGTTGAAAGGTCGTACATTTCAGATTTTAAGCGAAAATAACTAACGTAATCCAACCGAACCGAACCTAACATGCATTAAATAGACTCGCATGAGATCCAGTTGTTCCATTTTATTAATTTCCGAAAATTTTTGCCTTCGACTTTATGCAAGTTGGTTTTGTTACAGTACACCAAGTGTAAAGATTTTGTTCCACTATGCCATGTGTAAGGATTTTGTTCCACTACACCAAGTGTAAAGATTTTGTTCCACTTCACCAAGTGTAAAGATTTTGTTCCACTTCGCCAAGTGTAGAGATTTTGTTCCACTTCGCCATGTGTAAGGATTTTGTTCCACTACACCAATTGTAAAGATTTTGTTCCACTTCGCCAAGTGTAAAGATTTTGTTCCACTTCACCAAGTGTAAAGATTTTGTTCCACTACACCAAGTGTAAGCAAGGTACGAAAGTTCATCCACATTCCGATTCACAGCTTTTCTCTCACCAAATTTTCGTTTCTTCAAACTAAACTGGAGTGGATCTTGGGGTCTTTGTTAATCTGTAGTTTTGTGGCCGTGACAATTTTCCCCTTGTTTGTATACATTATTTACTTGTTATATTTTGATATTGGACGATGCGTTAATTTTCTCAAAATGTATAACCTCGATGTTATTCCAATCCAGTACTTTTGTGTTCATCCCTTATTTATTGCTATTGTCCACTTTTCAGTATATATATATATATATATATTATATATATATATATATATATATATATATATATATATATATATATATATAATATATATATATATATATATATATATATATATATATATATATATATATATATATTAAGTATGTACTGTTACTTTAAAAGAAATAAGTAAATAAAACCACATTAGGTAATATAGCTACTGATGAATAAGTTTCCCATACAAATTGTTTTCTAAAAAAAATAGAAATGGAAAATGGGATACTTAAGAAAAATAAATTATTCACAGGCGTAGTGCATATAAATAATAATAATAATAATAATAATAATAATGGCACTTATTCCTTTTCCAGGTTAGGTCAACTGTACGCCCTTGACAGTTGGTTAGGTTAAGTCATGATATTTTCGTTAAAATATTCCACTTATTCCTTTTTCACCCCCGCATTTCTGCATAAGTGGAATATTTGAACGAAAATATGATTTAACCTAACCAATTGTCAAGGGCGTACAGTTGACCTAACTATGAAAAAAGAAATTGCGGGGGGGGGGGGGGGGGGAAGGAATAATAATAATAATAATAATATTGATAATAATACTGATACTAATATATTTTTAAGAAATCTCCAAATTTCTAAAAGGCTTTCTCGCATATTGAGAATTTTCTTAAAACCAATTCTTAATATATAACAGGGTGTTCTAAAATTACCTAGTCGGACGTTGTGAACAATGTGTTGAGTTGAAGGAAGACACTTGGAACATTTAAAATAAACAATTATTGGGATCTTTTCCTTTATAGCACCCCTTTTTAACTGTGTTCTTTAGCAAAAGTATCCCTCCCCCACTACACTTTAGAATGAACGTGAATATAAAATTAACCAACTAGTTAGGTTAATGCCTGGTTAGGTCAAACTGTACGCCCTTGACGATTTGTTAGGTTAAGTCGTAATATTTTCGTTAGTTTTGACGACAATATATACAGGGTGTATATATCACGTGATATTTCCGTTAATTTTGACGAAAATATCACGACTTAACGTAACCAATCGTCAAGGGCGTACAGTTGACCTAACCGGGCATTAACCTAACTAGGCGCGCATATACCATAATCTAGGACGAAGGCTTTGAACATAAAACTGTGCATTGAAAAGAAGAAATTGGGGTTGAAATGAGAGATATATATACATATATACATACAGTTAAAAACCAACTATGAATTTAAAACAAAATTTAAATATTAACACAAATACCAGAAATGAAATTAAAAATGTAAAATTTTAAATTAAAACAGTCATGAAATTATAAAGTTAACTTTATAATTTCATGTGACTTTTCATTTTTAATTTCGTTTCTGGTATTTGTGTCAATATTTAAATTTTGTTTGAAATTCATAGTTGGTTCTTAACTGTATACACACACACACACACATATATATATCTCTCTCTTATTTTAGCACTGAAGATGACATTAGAATATGTCGAAAGCTTTGATTATTAAATGTTTGCATATGGACTAGTCTTGTTGTTCCATATTCGACTAAGGTTCCCACCGCAAAAACCACTTGGCTCTATTTAGATATATTTATTTTGACGCTTCAACCATGTACTTGAGGCATCTTCAAAAAACTGATTACGGTAGCTTACAAATTATTATTATTATTACTAGTACAGTTCCCGTCACTTCGCTGACGGTTAGACAGGCTAAACTACAAAAAAAGAACCCAGCCGTGAAAATTTGAGCTTCACATTGTGTCAACATTTCTGAATCTGGTATCTCCCAAAACCTCCTCACCCCCATTCATACAACTTGGGGGCTAACCACTCTCCCCATTACCCCCACCCCTCCCCATTACCACACCCATCCCCCATTACCCCCACCCAACCCTTCCCCCCACCCTCACCCTTCCCCCATTGCTAAAACTACAGAAAAGAACACAGTCATGAAAATCTTGAGCTTCACATTGCCGCCGTAATACAATTTCTGAATTTTTTTTACAATTTCTGAATTTTTTTCTCACAATTTTTCTCACAATTTCTGAAAGTGTGACGGACGGAAGACAGACAGGACAGACGGGACGGACAGAAAAAAACAACAAAAAGACCGTAAAAGAAAAGGAACAAACACCATCTTGAAGAATTTTCAAACATAAACAAATGGTTTTCACAGTTGAATTTGTCGGAATTAATACTGATTAACCCCCCTCCCCTAAATAAAAAAAATAAATAAATAAATATAAATATAACGAAATGAATATTTTGAATATTTTAAATGATAAAATTCACATACGTGTTGAATCTGCATAATAAGGAAAGAGCACTGAACTTTCGGGTAAAACTGTTACTCTCAAAATTTGTAATATTGAATTTTAATATAGGGTGATCCAGAGAAATGGGACCCAAAAGAAAACCCCTATAAACTCTTAAAGTATAAGTCCTTTTATAAAATCATACGCATCATTCGAAAGAGGATAGTTACAAGTTTGTACAGGATTGTATAGGTTTTGACAATAACAAGGACAAGATAAGATACAAAAACAAAAGTGTTAGTTAAAACTAACCCTTCAAGATGACTGCATGGACTGTGGAACAGCTGCGTTCATAACTGAGCAATATTATGAGCATGGAAGAAGTGTAGTTTCAGCTCAAAGATCTTTTCAAGACAAATTTTCAGATGTCAAAATCACCTTCTAAGAGCTGAAACTACACTTCTTCCATGCTCATAATATTGCTCAGTTATGAAACGCAGCTGTTCCACAGTCCATGCAGTCATCTTGAAGGGTTAGTTTAACTAACACTTTTATTTTGTTTTGTATCTTATCTTGTTTGTATGTCAAAACCTATACAATCCTGTACAAACTTTTAACTATCCTCTTTCGAATGATGCGTATGATTTTAAAAGGACTTATACTTTAAGAGTTACAGGGTTTCTTTTGGGTCCATTTCTCTGGATCACCCTTTATAATAAATTCAACGTTTTGGACTTTTTTTTTTTTTTTAAGGTATAACACTGCCCAACACCAATTTGAGATTTAATTCTAACACCTGTTTTTAGGTAACTTTGGTGTGCTATTAAAAAATCACCTTAGTTTTTGCCTATCACGTCAGGTTTTCGAGCAATCAAATACGGAGATATCGCATTTGGCAGGGTTATGCCCAATTTTTTTTCTTTTCAAAAAATAAGTTTTTACATACTCAGAATCAGCATGGAAAGTAAACAATTGTGCAGGGAGTGAACTTTAATATACAATGGTAATATTGACACATAAAGTGATTAAAAGTGTTTAAATAAGCAAAAAATGGATCCATGATCATGACGTCACGCTCACACCTGGGGAAATCACAGATACCCAAGATTTTAATATGTTGTAAATGACCTTAGATTTAATGCACAGATTTGCGTATTCCACAGATAAAGTTAACAGCAAAACAGCTGTTAAACAGGTCTCAAAAAATCATCAATTTTGATAAGTGCTCTTCATGATCACCCCAAAAAGGCATATTGCATTGCACATTGCACGAAAACCTGATGTGATGGACAAAATCTAAGTGATTTTTGAAATTCAGCACATCAATATTATCCAGAAACAGGCTTAGAATTAAATCACCAGCAAAAAAAGTTTGTTGGGCAGTGTAATCAATTGTCTGAAGATGCCTGAATTAAATGGATGAAAACTGAAATAATGTACATTTTCTAAAGCGATACCTTTTTTTGAAGAAGTTTCTCAAAATGGGGAGAGAAATTCTTTTAGAAAATTTGGAGGTTTCTCAAAGATACATTAAATTACAGCTGACTCTAAATATTATAATAATAATAATAATAATAATAATAGTTTTGGTCATCAATTGTTCGCTCATTTCTGTATAAGCAAATTGCCATAAAACCGGAAGGTAAAGAAATATAGTAATTTAAAAAATAATGGTTTAAATCACAATGTTTTTAATATGTAATTCCGGAAGTAGACGGATGTGCATACGCTGTTTCCCTTTTCCTTGATCAAGAACTGACCGGAACTGGTGGTTTCCTCTTGGTAACTTGAACTGGTTTTTCAATTCACTGAGTTTCATGCCCTAATTAAATACAATGTCGCCTTACTATTAGTGACGATCAAGTTTAATTTAGTAGAAATTATTAAAATTATGTAACTGGAGTAAAGTAATATTATAATTAATTATAATTAGTGAAAATTATAATTTAAGTTGGAGATATTATAATTAGTTATAATGTAGTTTAAACAATAATTGAAATTAAAAATATTTTGGATCACCTGAAGATAAGGCCCCCCCCCAGCTTTCTTTAGTTAGCCTTATAAGGCTAACTAACGAAAATATCACGACTTAACCTAACCAATCGTCAAGGGCGTATAGTTGACCTAACGATTGGTTAAGTTAGGTCGTGATATTTTCGTTAGTTATCCTTATAAAGCTAACTAAAGAAGGCGGGGGGCCCTGATCTTCAGGTGATCCTATTTACGAATAATATGAATTACTAAGTTATCTTATCTTTAGAGAGAAGAATTATCCAAAACTTCTTCAAAACTTCTTTTTTTTTGAGTGATTTGAGACAATAGACGATAATATTTCTTTGTATAGAAAGTTGCGAAAAGTCTTTGTTTTCTGTGTAGTATGGTATGCATTTATCGTGTCGTAAATATATTTATATTCCTCAGATTCACGTATGTATAGTTAAATTAAGCGCTTATACGTATCGTATTCAGATAATAACATATTCAAATTCTTCTTTGATGCGTGACTGAGGGATTTGTGACAGAGTGGCTGGCGATTGGCTTAACACAGCTCGCAAAAATTGTCTCGCACTGAACACTCATTGCAAATCAAATTAAAATTCTTTCAATAAAAAATTTTCCAGTTAGCTTTTAAACTTTTTAACTGAGCGACAGTCTATAAACACAAAAACAATATTTTCCGGCTAAGGGGGCGCTAAGGAAAAAACATTTCATTTTGGAAACAAAAGATCGACCCCTGAAAACCCCGACTTTTTTTGTTTTTAGCGATGTTCAGGAGTAATTTTATTTTTAAAAATATTAACCTAAAAAGTGATGAAACAATTCAAAATCTTCTTTTTGCCATTTCTTACGACCATATCAATTGCCGATATTGAATATTAAAGAGTATTATGGTTAATTTTTAATGTACATCTATAAAAAATGAATTCCATTGCCGCTTAATTTAAATAGTTAATAAAATACCAACCACAGAAGGACCAAATGATGAAGAAAACCTTCCGTAATATCTTATTGTACCATATTACCTTTAGTTAATGATGATTAAGATTAATTTATTAGTTTAATTAATAATATTAATTGCGTATCAATAATTATTTTAATATAACTTCTAGTAGTATGGTTGCGATTTTGAATATGGCGTACTTTCCTGTCTCTGATTGCTTTCAAGTTGTTAAAAATGTGGAAGACAGTTGAAAATATTAAATATCTTCTAGGGGGGGTCACCAAGAGGCAGACTGCCAACGGATTTTAATGAACCCCGGGAGTAAACCCATACACTGATTAGCTTATAGCATTATTTTAAAATATAGCCAAACTTTGACGTTTCAAAAGAATCAAAATCAAGCATTTTCTGTTCTTTTTGTAAAATTTAAATTCAGTTTTTA
Source organism: Bathynomus jamesi (assembly GCA_023014485.1). Lineage (NCBI taxonomy): Eukaryota > Metazoa > Arthropoda > Malacostraca > Isopoda > Cirolanidae > Bathynomus > Bathynomus jamesi. The sequence continues at coordinate 889,335 of JAJOZX010001300.1, forward strand.
TTTGGGGAATTAAAAATGTTGATTTGAAGTTGATTTCAGTAAAAGAATGTTTGCCACATTACGAAAATACGTGAAAAAAGAAGTGTCGGGAGTAGAGCTTTGTTGAGTTAAAGAAACGGTCCTATAGCGTTGGCATCAAACTGTATTCATTTTATGATAATAAAAACCCACTCTAATAGACAGAGTTTATTTCCACAACAGTTTCGATGCCCACTGGCATCGTCTTCGGGTGGATACAGAAAAACGAATGAACCAAAAACAAGAGGGAAAACAGTCCAGGGACCATTAAGAAATTCGCACCTAGGTTAGATCCCGTTCTCCCGACACTGGAAGGGCATTTTTTATTAAAGGGACCCGCTTATAAGTACATTCGCACAAATTTAAAACTATCTTCTTGTTCTATACATACAGATTCTATTATTTTGACATAATTACTGCATTTATGATTGCATTTACATTTTGTAACATTTATTATTATTACCTTTACACTAATTATTACATTTATTTTATTACCTTTATTATTACATTTATTGCATTTATATTTATTTCCACATTTATTACTTCCATTATTACATTTACATTTACGTTTATTATTCCATTTACATTTACCGGAAAAAAAAAACCCGAATGAACCAAAAAGTGAGTAAGGAAACAATCCAGAGACCTTTAAGAAATTCACACTTAGGTTAGAACCCGTTCATCCGACTCCATAGGGATTTTTTGACCAAGAATTCATTAAAAGGTCCAACTTATAAATACCTTCGCACAAATTAAAATTATCTTCTTGTTCTATACATACAGATTCTATTTTTTTTTTGACATAATTATACATATATAAAGTGCCTTACTTGATTTCCAATCTATAGCATGATTATTTTGGCTGGCGTGATAAAAAATGGCATTATTAGTATTACAACTTCTGAAGGCATATTTGTGTTCTTTAATACGGGTTTCAATATGTCTTCCAGTTTCTCCTACGTATACTAAATCACAACTTTTACAGGGAATGTTGTAGACAGGCTTGTTCCTGTTTTGCAACGTTATTCCTAACCAATTTACTTTTCACGGTAGACGAATATTTGAACGCGAAAGCAAACTTAAAATCTTTCGTCAACGGTTTTACTCTTTCTAAGCCGGCAATGTAAGGCAAACTCACATATTGTTTTTGGTTAACTGAGGGTTCCCGAGGGGCATAAAAAGATTTTATGGCTTTAAAATATGCCTTTCTAATAAACCACTCAGGATATTTTAAATCCTTAAAAATGTTCCAAATCTTTGAATTTTCCGGGTCCAGCAAATGTGGGCTACAAATCCTGAGTGCTCTTAGAAACATGGAAAAAATAATTGAGGTTTTAACCCCTTCATCATGATATGAAAAATAATGAATGTACGAATTACAATGAGTAGGTTTTCTATAGACCGTGAAATTGGGCTTTCCGCTTTCGTTAATAACCAAAACATCTAGAAAAGGTAATTGTTTGTCGTTCTCCCATTCATATTTAAATTTAATAGAGGGAACAAGATTATTTAATGACTGAAAGAAAGTGTCAAAGTTGTTCCAGTGGTCAGGCCAAAATGAGAAAATATCATCTACATAATGAAACCAAATTAGATTCCTGGGACATATTGTTTGCAACAATTCCGACTCATAATATTCCATGTATAATGTACTCAGTACTCAGTTCTACGTCGGGTGAACGGGTTCGAACCTAAGTGTGAATTTCTTAAAGGTCTCTGGATTGTTTCCTTACTCGCTTTTGGTTCATTCGTTTTTTTTTTTTCGGTAAAATGTAAATGGAATAATAAACGTAAATGTAAATGTAAATGTAATAATAGAAGTAATAAATGTGGAAATAAATATAAATGCAATAAATGTAATAATAAAGGTAATAAAATAAATGTAATAAGTAGTATAAAGGTAATAATAATAAATGTTAAAAAAATGTAAAAGCAATAATAAATGCAGTAATTATGTCAAAATAATAGAATCTGTATGTATAGAACAAGAAGATAGTTTTAATTTGTGCGAATGTACTTATAAGCGGGACCCTTTAATAAAAATGCCCTTCTGGGATCGGGGAACGGGATCTAGCCTAGGTGCGAATTTCTTAATGGTCTCTGGATTGTTTCCTTCTCGCCTTTTTTATTCGTTTTTCGGTTTATAATTTCTGTATAATAAACCAATGTAATAATCAATGTAATAATAAATTTATAATTTCTGTAATAAATAATAATGCAATATTCAATGTAATAAATTTAATAATAAATGTAATAATTATAAAAAAAAAAAAAATAGAATCTGTATGTATAGAACAAGATAGTTTTAAATTTGTGCGAATGTACTTATAAGCGGGTCCCTTTAACAAAAAATGCTCTTCCAGTGTCAGGAGAACGGGATCTAACCTAGGTGCGAATTTCTTAATGGTCCCTGGACTGTTTTCCCTCTTGTTTTTGGTTCATTCGTTTTTCTGTATCCACCCGAAGAGGATGCCAGTGGGCATCGAAACTGTTGTGGAAATAAACTCTGTCTAAGGGGTTCCAAAAAACCTTAGCCCCTCCCATTTGCAGCTTACATGTTTACTTATATCGAAATAGTTTTTAGTGATTATAAAAATATATAAAATTCTTTATTTATTGCAGGTATTAAAATTACTCTAGCTGATAAAGTGATAATATAATGGCTTCTCAATTAATTGGTGATTCGGAGAGGCAACGTGTGATAGATCGCATACGAGCAATAACATTTCGGGAAGCTCTTGATGCTGGAGCCACCTTTATAACACGTTCATGGGTTGCCAAAAAGTTGCGAAGAAGTGAGGACTTCGTCAAAAGAAATTGGAATAAAACTTTGGATGAATGTGAAATGGGTACAACCAAATCTGGGCGCCCAAATTTGCCACTCTCTCAGGAAACAAAGGACATCATTGAAAGCGGTACGCGTAAGCGGAAAAACAGCTGTGCTAAACTTTCTAGAGAGATCGAAGTGTTGAGAGGAAAGATCGTTAGTGGTGAGATCATTCGACTGTACTGTCATAGGCAAGGTTTAAAGCCTTGGCATGAACTTCCAAAGCCAAGAAAAACTCAACTTAACATCGATGACAGAATGTGGTTTACCCATTATCTTGAAGATTGGGATGTGGATGATTTCATGCATTTAGCTGTCTCCGATGAATTTTTTGTTTACGTAACACGTCGGCCTAACTACAAAATGATCGAGTGTGGGCCACAACACCGGATGAAATCGATGACAATGAACATTATCGCGAATTATTAAAAAGTCCAGACTGTGTTGGTGTGTTGTTTTGTTCACTGCAAAGAAGCTCATGAGGGTGCTGAAGCCAAATGGTCAGAGTTGGGATGGACAGTATTTTCGTGATATTATTCTATCCCAGCATGTCATTCCTTTTCTAAGAAACTCAAACAATGTTATGGATGTCGATCAGGTCACACTTCTGCACGATAAGGCCCCCTGCTTTAAGGCATTAGCCACTCAACAGTTGTTGCGGAACCATGAGATCGATTTCTTTGGAAATGAAGAATGGCCAGGAAATTCTCCTGACCTGAACGTCTGTGAACACATTAGATCAGTTATAAAGGACAAGGTTGAATGTCTCTTTTTCAAGAACCTGCAGCAAATCGATTTTCGAAGGATACAATGACGCAACACATTGAAACTGCTTTAGCAAATTTGCGTAACGATCAAGATCTATTCACGTCACTTTTGGCAAGCTACCCAACGCGAATTCAGGCTGTCTTGGAAGCCAATGGCGGGAACACCAAGTTTTAATTATTTCTCATTAAATGCAGGATTAAATTATCTTTTGTAAGGTATGTTTAGTTTTACTGTACCTCTAATGGTTTAGGCCATGGGCGGGGGGGCTAAGGTTTATTGGAGCCCCGTATTAGAGTGGGTTTTTATTATCATATTTTGACCTTCATGTAGAAAAAAGTGAAGGTTTTTGCATTTGTATTCGTTTTCTATCGTTTCATTTGGGCTAAATCGTATCTTTCGATTGCCCGAAGACTTTAGGTTCTATAATCTACCTCAGCGTTCAACTCACCTAACTTTGCTTACCTAATCTAACCCAATATAGAAATGAAACGGTGTTTCTTTCATCTGCCCAAACGAAACGCTATAAAGCGAACATATTTTGGCTTATCAGTTAAATTTTGGCACAAACGCTATAGTACGAACGAAACACTATGGATCGTAAAGAAAATTAATTGGTGATCGTAAAGAAAATGAATAGGCCTAACATTAATTAATATACTGTAAAATCTTTTATAATTTTTACACGCATGCTTGGTTGCGTATAGAGAAAAAAGTTAAGAAAAACAGCAAAGAAAAAACGTATTTGCAAGTGTATATTATATATATATATATATATATATATATATATATATATTGCTTTTCAACTTTGAGAAGTATAACAGATTAGCTTCCTTTGCTCTTTTCTCACTAGTGAGCTGGATTTAGGTTTGAGGAATCGTCAAAGAACCGCGTTTTCCGCTCAGACTGTCCATTAACCCCTCCAGTTCCCTCACACCCGGAACTAGTACAACCAGCTTATACAAAGCGTTAGAGGCAAAAGGAGAACCCTAGCAACCGATTTTAAGGGTTTTGAAACTTCGCCAGGAAAGTAACTCATTCAATAACAACGCTCTGGTTCCCTGTAGACAAGTTCAAATACGAATGTACTCGGAAGGATTGCTTTCCAGTTCAGTTTATTTGTTAGCTAACAAATATATATATATATGAGAGAGAGAGAGAGAGGAGAGAGAGAGAGAGAGAGAGAGAGAGAGAGAGAGAGAGAGAGAGAGAGAGAGAGAGAGAGAGATCATTTAAAATTAAACCTTAATGCTACAAAATCAGGTATTTATACATTAGGGCACTGACCTTATTAATGATAAAACCTTGCAAAGCATTTCTGTGAGGACATAAATACAGTTCTCATAAAAAATGTTCGAGCAGTTTACGATGTTGTGTTTTGAATTAATGTTAAAGTACTCGGAATTATTTAGTTCAAAATTGTAGTTAAAAATATTATTAGAATTTAATCATTAAAATATTGAATTTCAATAAAATGAGTGATGATTTTGTTGATTAAGTTAGGCTAGGTTTACTTAAATGAATATTCCGTAGATTTGTAGCAAACGTAAACACACACACACACTTACATACACACACACACACTTACACACACACACACATACATATATATATATATAGATAGATAGATAGATAGCTAGATAGATGATATAAAAATAATCAGGAAATTTTAGTAAATGAGGATGAAAAAATAAAAATATAAAATGGAAGAAAGAGGCGTAGGATTTGGATATTGCTGGACATGGAAAAAGAAGTCCCCGGGCAGAGCTTGGTATGCATACTAAACAGCTTCTCCTTCTCCAGGGATGCCTAGTGTCTCCAGATACCCTTTGAGACGACTCTATAACAGAGACACTGCCGCCTCGAACTGCTTCCAGTCAAGGAGACAATTGGAAATCTGGCTGGAATCGCTAATTCCAGCTGGAGAGACACTCTCGTACTACTTAACGCTTTCCACGAACAGGTTGTGCTTTTGCCCTTTTTCCGGTGAACTCCTCCTCCCTTCTCCGGAAATATTTCGTAAATTTTATTATACAAAAAGGCCAAGTCATTTTGGGAAAAAAATCACACTAGGAATTATAAAGTGTAATTTATCACACAGGAAAAATTATGTATAATTTAAATATATAACCACAGTTTAACGTTAAACATAAGGTGTATATATAATATTATATATATATATATATATATATATATATATATATATATATATATATATATATATATATATATATATATATATACCGTATATATATATATAAAAAACCTAAAGTGGTATATATATATATAGTTTTATTGAGATATGCCAGAACACGAGAATATTGCATAATCAATTGACATCTTGAATTCTCTAAAAATCTGAAGAGCATTTTAGAACATAGATTAAAAAATTCACTGAAACATAAAGAAGCACGTAAAATCTTGCTCGTCTAACAGCAATTGCATTTGCAAGCAAAAACGAATGCAGGAAAATTGATCATGAAAAGTTGTTTAATTTTCCTAATAAACACGCAGTAGATAAGCATTTTTTTTATAAATATAATTTATTATATGTATTCTTTTGCCACATATATATATATACACACACAGGGTGTTTCAGGAGGAAAGGTCAATACTTCGGGAGGCGATAGTATCGGTCATTGTGAGAAAAAAAGTTCATATGAACATGTGTCTAATTCTGAATGGTTACGAAGATATAGCTGTTTGAATCTACAAATACAAAAGTATTGTTAATGGTAATCAAGAAAGAGAAACCAATTACTGTTTCTAACATTTAATGTTTAAACATTGGCATTTTGAATGGTATCAATACAGAAATGACAAATTTATTACAGTTTACAATACGTTTTCGAAAATCCCACCGTCAACCTTAATGCACTTTGCAACTCGTGTGCGAAGATCGCGTGTTGTTCGTCTGAGATGATCTTGATGTTCCTTTATGCGGGAAGCAGCATCCAAAATGCGCGCGAGCAATTCGTCTCGTGTATCCACCTTTCTTTTGTAAACTTGACTTTTCATCCACCCCCACAAACAATAACCTAACGGAGAGAGGTCTGGAGACCTTGGTGGCCATTGAATGAGACCACCGCGGCCGATCCATCGACCAGGGAAAGTTTGATTTAAGTATTGCATCACCAGATGGGTAGAATGTGGAGGAGCTCCGTCATGCTGAAAGTACATACCAGCGATTGTAGCCAAAGGAACCTCCTCCAATAGTCCTGGTAATTCATTTTGCAGAAATTCTAGGTAACTTTGTCCTGTAAGACGATTCTCTAAAGTAACAGGGCCAATCAGCTGATCATTGATGATACCGCACCACACATTGGCAGAGAAGCGATGTTGAAAATTTGTTTCCACAGTAGCATTTGGATTTTCGGCTGACCACCGATGAGAGTTACGAGTACTGTTGATACCGTCACGGGTGAAAGTAGCTTCATCGTTGAACAGTATTAATCGAAGCAATCGGCGATTAGCATTTACCCAATGACAAAATTCCAGTCGCATGGCAGCGTCTCCTGGTTGAAGGTGTTGTACACTCTGTACATGATATGGATGCAAGCCTTCCTCACGTAATGTTTGCCATACTCTTGTGTGTGGTACACTGAGACGTGTAGAAATTCTTTGTGAGCTAGTAGTAGGACTACGCTCTACCAACTGAAGAATGTTTTCCACTTCATCCACATCTTGTTGACCTTCACGTTTAGATGAAACATGAGCGCTGAGAAGTGTACCAATCACACGCAATGTGTTGAAAACCCCGGTAAACACTTCGATCCGGAATTCTGCGGTTCGGAAACCGTCGACGGTATTCTGCAACAGCAGCTGTTGCACTTCCATCGCAAAAACCGTAGACATACACCATATTTGCATATTCGGCATGTGTGAAGGTGTGTGGCATTCTTAACACTGCTTCAAATACCAAACAATGTCACTCACAACAGTCAGCTGTCGATTGGCTTATGTTACATGCTTACATTACAGCTTACATGGTTCAAGGTTATAGGGGAGGGAAGGGGGAGGAAGAGCTGCGCGCGCATCAGATTCAAACAGCTCTATCTCCGTAACCATTCAGAATTAGATACATGTTCATATGAACTTTTTTCTCACAATAACCGATACTATCACCTCCCGAAGTATTGACCTTTCCTCCTGAAACACCCTGTATATATATATATATATATATTAGAAAAGGAAGACTGTGTCGTGTTCCCAAATTAAAGGCGAGAGAGGGAACATCCTTAACCTTAAAAGAAAATAGTTTTGTTGTGAGAGGACCAAAACTGTTTAATCAGCTGCCCAAAGACCTAAGGAACACGAATATACGTTAGTGGACATCTTCAAAAGAAGATCAGACGCCTGGCTCAGAACAATCCCCGATGAGCCGGGCGTACCTGGCTATATGAAGTAGAGAGTACAAGAAACCAACTCACTACTTCACCAGGCCAACTCAAGAGGAGGTGCGACAAGCTTGACCTTCGTGAAATGAGGAATCATCGCACGGACCCTTTGAAAGATTGAAACGAAAGGTATATATATATATAAAAACTAGTATTTAGTGTGACTTCCTTGAGCACAGATGATGGCTTCACATCTCGAAGGCATCGAATCAACCAGAGCTCCGTATAGTCTTTCCGTTCAAATTGCCTGCCATTTTCAATGGAGAATACGCCATAGGTGTCAGTAGGCTTGTTAGCTTTACTTCTGGGACATATTATTTTAGTTCCCAAAAAATGTTCAGTAGGGTTAGGCTCAGGAGTTTGTGGTTGAAACCTCAACACTTCGATCTTCCCAATCTCCTCTTGCCTCTTCAAATAAGCCTTATGGATTATTGCAGTATGTTCCGAGTCATTATCTTGCTGGAAGAGGAATCCTCTCTCAATTAAGTGAACTCTTCTTGGCAGTGTGTGCTGAACTAAGGTTCTGTGTTAATGCTTCTTTCTTATATCCCCATCGATTTTTTACAAGATCACACGTTCCATGAAACTACGCCTTTCGTTTCCAAAACAGTTCACTTTTGGTCTTATAACTCCACAGAACCATCTTCTAGTCATCATGCCAATTTTGACGTTCCTTTGCGAACTCAAAACTCATTTCTTTATTCACATCAGTAATACACATGGCCCACGTTTTTTAACGTTCTTTTCTCAGTGAAAATGTTTACAGCCATTCCATGGTCCTCCTGAATAGTGCATATGTTTTTGAAGCAGTCTAAAAGCTATAAGAAGAGTCTGAATAATGCAGTCCTGTTTCCAGTAGTAATGCCAAAGGCTGACTTATCTGCTACAAGTAGCCAAAGTGCCATTTTCCTTCACCTGTTGTCGGGTTCTCTGAAGTGGAATTCTTTGGATGGTTTGAGCTTCAATGCAATTTCTCTTTATCCGTTGCTCTGTTTATGGAGAGTGAGTATTTGGGCCCTTAATTCACGCGTTACCTCTCTATTTACTTCATGTTGCAAAGGATTACCAGACATTTTCCTAGAATTTCTGAGAAGATCAGCGGACCATAAATCATTATTATCTCGTGGCCTCGTGGAAGTAATAAAATAAGAAAATAAAAATAATAAATTGTATGTACGTACTGTATATAATATATAGTCATTGCAAGGATTCTACCAAACTTACACACTTGCTGAAACAAGAGGTTGCACAAGAAACACTTAACCAGCTTCTCCACAACAAATAAGCGTTAATGCGTATATAACTTATTCTCTTCTCTCAAATATTTATCATACTTTGCGTGAACCATGTTATATTTTGTTGGTTTGCTGCTGGGACTTTTAGAAGAAAAACTTTTGACAGATGGGACAAATTCTCATTACGTAGAGAAATGTTTTTCGAGGAAAGTGTTTTGACTTACGTTAACTTAACAAAAACAACGAAGCATTAAATTATCTATCTTAACTTAACCTAACTTAAACTAACTTAACCTAACTATGCTTAAATGATTACATTTACAAAGCTAACTATTAAAAGCTGGGTAGACAACAAAAAAACGAATCAAATCTTTCCGTACACCATTTTCTGTTCCGCCTTTCAAAGTGTAAAATTCGATCCCCTTTGTTTGCTCCATCTGTTTCAGCTATATAGATTTTTATGCATGAAGAAGAGACATGATTATTATATAATATAATATATATATATATTATATAATATATATATATATATATATATATATATATATAACAGGGTGTATATACACTTGGGTTTATCATAACAGCACTATCATTCCATTAAGTCTTAACTACGAACCAAGCTACATACTATTACAAATACTACATATGTACCTTTCATGTAGATGCAATTTGGAGAGCTATAGAGAAGGTAATCAAAGTTTAGAGCAATGGTTCTCAGAGTGGGGTCTGCTGTGGGTTAGGCGGGAGTCCTCCCCAGGAAAATGGGTGATGGAGGTAAACAATAATAATATTAATACTAAAAAAAATAATTAATAAAATAATTGCGCCATTGAGCTTTCCTCGTTTGTCCTCCATACTGTCAATACTAAAAAATTAAGTTTAAGCTTATTTATTACTGTGAAATCGTAAAATTATTGTCAAAAGCTAATTTTAATACGCGCAATCTAAGTATAAATTAAACAAAAAAAATTAAAGCGGTCCCTCAGTTTTTTCTTATGCCAAAGGGGTCCTTGGACGAAAAATAGTCTGGGAGGCACAGTTTGGGGGTCCTTGGACGAAAAATAGTCTGGGAGGCACAGTTTTGGAGACGGAAAATAAAAACGGATCCATCAGAAATTTTAGCTTTGAACTTCTGAAATCGATTATCTAAAAGGATTTGTGAAGTTGCTGCCAATCTGAGAGAGTCGTGTGGCTTCCATGTAAATTTAAGCTGTCAGTAGCTTGCAAATTTTATTAATAACTTATGGGTTAATTTTTTGTACACATTATGAAAAAATCGTGAGTTGCCAGATGTACGATGTACATTTTTGGTTTTATAAGTATAAAATGTATTTTATTTTTTAACAAATCTTGTCTTTGAAAGTCTTATTATATATATATATATATATACACACAAATCTTATATATATATATATATTATATATATATATATATATATATACAAATCTTATATATATATATATATATATATATATATATATATATATATATATATATATATATATATATATATATAAAAGGCAGGTGTAAAAAGGTAAGTGGCACATTTTGATAATGGAATAATTCACTCGCTGGCCTCGAGGTATACCATTCTATACCGCAAAGTCCACACTCGCCTATACCCTCGCCCAGCCTGACACTTAGATAATACATTTACCCTGTCTGCCCGTCAAAGAAGAAGAAGAAAAAAACCCTTTTCAAAGACACTTTTAGAAACTTGCAGAGTCATTGTCAGTGTGAACACTGGCCATTAGAAATTCCTAGAAGCGTAAAACAAGGTAAACACTAAAACGCTTTGTCCCTTCTGTGACGCGAGGAAGTATCAGCAGGTATTAAGAGATTCTTAATTATATTTCAGGTACCCATTTCGGGGCATATTTCACTACTAATGTTCATATGTGGGTATAGGAAAATTAGATGAAGCTGAATATATACCAAAGATGCCTTACTATTATTTACTAAAAATTAATTAGAATTTTTTCTCTATTGGAATTTGTTGTTGCATGACAAAATGTCGGATAATGGTCCGCTTTTCATCTTATATATATATATATATATATATATATATATATATATAATAATCGAACGAAAAACGAGCTTTTTACCCCTTTTTTTTCAATTTATTTTACTGTTAAAATGAGACGAAATAAACCTGACAGCGTTTTCTTTTTTCTTTTTTTTTTAAAAATGGGATGGTAAACTATTATATTTCATTTTTAGGTTTATTTTTTGCATTTTCTAGATCTTATCGAACGAAGCTGGGATGAAACTCAGACGTACATTGGCCTTTAAGAAAATAATATATAAGTTTTAGATAAATTTATATTGCTCTTTTTGCTTTTTTTTTTTTTATCTTCTTCATTGTTACCGATTTTGTCAATCTTCGAGGCTTGTTGAACTGGCGATAAGGACTTTTATAGTCACGCATCGTGTCATTATTTTGTTTGGACTTTTAGTTCATATATATATATATATATATATATATATATATATATATATATAATATATATTATATATATATATATATATATAGATAGATAGATATGTATTTGTGCTTGTGTGTATGTGTGTATGTTTGTGTGTTTAAAGTTTTATGGTTCATTCCAATAGGAGTTGAGTACAAACACAATTTGTCTCAGAATCAGTTTTGCAAGCGAGACCAAAACTCTAACCATTTGTCCATGCAAAGAGAAAAAAAATGTCCTTTCAGTATCAAGTTGCATATAATTTATCTCATTAGCAATAAATGGCGATGATAGGACCTCTTTGCTGTGTCGCCTGATGATGCTAAAGCAGTTGGCGTTGCCAATTCGCGTTAGAACAAGGGATTTTGTCTCTCTCATGAATGGAGAAGTGATTATAAATGGTTTTTGTCTCAAAGTATCATGACACTCATGACACTTCACGAGCCCAAAAATGTCTTTGGTCTCTTTTGTGGGTTTGAAATATTTTCTTTCTATTGAATTCTAAATACGTGGGTTCTATACTTTCATTAATATCCTTAGGATAGAATAGAAAAAACAAAACCTGTTGGTTCATCTCTGTAAGGTGTCTGTTGGGATGCGGTTATGTTTACTCATATATATAATATATTCCACATCGCGCGGAGTTGTTTCCAAAATATACTTTAAATAATTCGTGAGTGGACACAGATATTTACTAATATCTTATATTAACGTTACGGGACAATACAATATATGACAAATCTATTTTTAAACGTAATTTACTGCGTTGGTGGAAAGCACGTAAAATATAAGTTTTTTCCACTTTTTGTAAGCCCAGTGGCAAATATATATATATATATATATATATATATGAAAATTATTTCACGAAAGTAACACGTGAAAAATATTTATGATGAAAAGAACCACGAAGAAAAGGAAACACAGAATGGTGCTCAAGCGCTTTCGTCCTGAGGATGTCATTAGACGAAAGCGCTTGAGCACCATTCTGTGTTTCCTTTCCTTCGTGGTTCTTTTCATTATATATATATATTCTGTTATCAGTAATGAACCACCTCTCTTTAATCATAGTCCGTTGCTTCTGGTTATATTTCTGTTATCTATTTCAAAAAGTCTTTCAGTATCAATCCTATAAAATTCTTTTAGTATTTTAGAGGTGGTTTTAATCCTAGCTTTTCTCATTCTCGTTTTTTTTAAAGAATTCATTTTAATTCTTTACGTCTTTTATCGTACGGTTTATTTCTTTATTCCTACAATTACTCTTATCGCTCGTCTTTGAATACTATCTAACCTAACTATATCAGTCTCAGTGACTCTTCGTGGTTGAAGGACGCAAAAACTGAATCTTTCATTCATACTATCTATACCTTTCACGAGGTTAGTAGGAGACCAGAATTGTAATGCGTATTCTAACTGAGGCCTAACTATAATGAACTTTCTAGATCTAGTATAGAATCCTAATTTTTACGATCAAAGTTTCTCGAAATGAAACCTAGTACCCGGTTTACTCTTTTGCTCGGAGTCAGTCGTGCGTCGTTTTATCGATTATAAGTTATTAGTAATTGACTTTCAAGTCATTTTCGTCATTAACTTTGCCCACCAATTTGTTATTTAATTAACTCTTAATCGTATTTTTCGTTGTATCTTCAGATGCGTGCACAGTGCACACCTGTACGTCATATTTCCTTTGCCATATTTTTTCTGGCGCTTCTTAGCATCTTATCCATAAGTCCGATTAAAGTTGCTTCTTTTTATCTATTATTTTCACTTTGACACTCTTTGTGTATCATCCGCGAATTTTGAGTATTTATTAAATAATTAAATAATTCTATCTTTAATCACTACTAAAACTAGTCCCCTATGAAAGATTCCTGAGGCACTCCGCTCATTCCTACAGCCTATTCTGACCTTTTTTCTTCTATTACTTAACCAGTTGCTTATCCAATTGCATGTGCTCTCAGGCAGCCCGTGGCATTTGATTTACTGATTAGTTTTTATGAGGCACTTTATCGAAAGCCTTCTGGAAATCGAGATAAGTAAAGTTCGCTAGTATCTTATTACCGGTAAGGTTTATTACGCTACCGAGAAATTCTAATGCGTTAGTTACACGTGATGTACCTCGTACAAAACCGTGTGCTGTGGCAGTTAAGGAATTATACTCGTTCCTCAATGATCCCCTACTTTATCTCAACATATAACCCGTAAAAGTTTACCTATCACGTATATTAGACTTATTTAGGCCTATAGCACTTACTTTCTCTCCTTTTATAGCCTGCTTTGGAGATTGGTGTAACATTTGCAATTGCAATTTTCAAGGGGACCCTCCGTTGGGCGAGTGATTTATTAAAAATTATGTGCAGTGGATAAACGATCTACCCCTTTATATTTCTTTTAACACGCAAGGATACATTATCGTCTGGCCCAGGAGACTCGTTCCGTAGCTTCGAGTGTCTCTAGGCAACATATCTCATTTATAATAAAACTTAACCAAAACCAATTAATGTTTATTCACTAACTTCAAACATGAGAAAATAAATATGTAAAACTCTTTATTCGTACAAAATTTACAAATAAAATATACGAAGTGATTTTTTTTATATAAAAATATTTTCATTATTATATATATATATATATATATATACTATATTATATGTATTTCTTTTGTATATAATTAGATAAAACTGTTATTTTTGGGGGATTCCTTTTTGGGAGTCGATATACTAATGTTTAATGGGTTGTCAGAAAATCGTTGCTGATTGTCTAACATGTTTTTTTTTTTTATTGTAACTCGTTTTAGAAATTAGACATGTCATTTCTATAATGTATATTACACGAAAACTAGTCTGATCAGTCGATGTGTGTGTGTGTGTGTGTGTGTGTGTGTGCGTGCGCGCGCAAGGCATAGTTACATAATATATACAAAGACAGGCCCGCTGTAATTATACCCTCATCCAAAGATGTTCTCTGATAAAAAAGAAACCAAATTAAAATTTGTACCTAAATATTCCAGATAATGCAAATGATGAAGGTGGTTCAACTATTCCACCAACAACCACCTTCACCATCTAATCCCATTTTAAAGCTTCCAGCAAACCTACAGTTGCGGCTCTCACTTCCCAACAGTTACCGTTGGATAAAAAAAAGGAAAATTTTTGGAAGAGAAACGTACTTCTAGCTGTTACAGTGGGCAACAATAAACTGGACACTGCAAACAAATCTTAATTTTACGAAGGTGAAATTCCTGATGTTAAAATATTTTGGGTTTAAGATTACCACCAAACATAAATAAAACTGGATACTTGGGAGATATTTTACGGAAGAAAAAGTAATACATTTTTATCTGTATAACTTAAACTAGTTAGTACTAGTTCGGAAATTCAAATATAAAATTTAAAAATAATTATAGCCGAAATACTAGGTAGAAAATAAGTACCAGAACTATGGTAAATAATCAAGCAACTTTACACATTTCTTAATCATAGACCAAAATTAACTATGGTACTGTTAGTTCTGTATAGGTCCCAAACATCCCTAACAAGACAGTTCCTTAACATCTTTAAGTATCACCAAATCTAGTATTGATTTTAGAATATCAACAGTCAGTATCATAATATTTGGAGACCAGTTTTCTTCTTCAAGATTGACTGTGTATACTAAAAGGGATAAATGAGGACCAAAGAAGACCCAAATCAAGCAAAACTGTCACAGTCTTTCACAGATGAAGTAGTTTTGCATGTTGATGCAACAGATAACTAGAAACATCGGATAAAACAACTATCTAGATTAGGGCCGTAACTAGGGTTTAGAAATTAGTGAGGTCCAGATTTTTTTCGAGCGCGGCGGGACGAGCAAAATTCAGACCAAAATGACATCTACAAACACAACCCAAGCTATACACTAAACACAAAACACAAAACGCTCGACGCTCCCTCTTTTC
Source organism: Bathynomus jamesi (assembly GCA_023014485.1). NCBI lineage: Eukaryota > Metazoa > Arthropoda > Malacostraca > Isopoda > Cirolanidae > Bathynomus > Bathynomus jamesi. Next base: position 904,976 of record JAJOZX010001300.1, read on the forward strand.
AAAAGAAAAGCGGTAATATGCGTTTCATACACGAAGAACGGTTGTCTCTTTTTTTTTTTTAGGAAATAATTACCGAGGTCCGGACCTCGGTGACCTCATAGGTAGTTACGGCCATGATCTAGATGTTGATTTACAAATCTTAATAACTTAACTGTTAAATTTAGATGAAACTCACGACCATTCTGTTGATGAGACAGGTCAGGTGTTTAATCATTTTATTTTATCAGTCTTCGTAAACTGGACATCCATCTAGTCGAGTGTAGCAGAAATTGATTAAGGAAGATTCGACTTCCATGATGTAAAAAGCAGTGAAGGAAAGCTTTCATCTCTAGAAGAAAGAGTGCTTGAAAATATCAGAGATATACAGTATACAACTCACCCTCCACCCGCACCCCCTCCTCACCAAAAAGAGTGAGGGGAAGAGGGGTAAATTCAAAAGAGGGGAACTAACACTTTACCGAGAAGAAGCAAGAACAACAACGAAATTGTAAACTCTTATGACACTTCAACAATGAAAAGCACAAAAGAACATGAATTTGATGCGTTGGTTAGTACAGCAGTTCCCAAAGTAGGAAAATAGGTGATGGGATGTAAGCTACTCACTCACTGGTTTCACAGACTTACAGTGGTAGTAATAAATACAATTAATAAACCAATTGCGCCTTCATCGTTTATTGTACACGCTCCTTTATTGTACACACTCCTTTATTGTACACACCTTTATTGTACACTCCTAACAATAAATAAAGATTATGCATATTTATGACTGTGAAATCGTAAAATTGTTGTTGAATGGTAATTTTAATATCTGAAATTTAAGTATAAAAAAAATTAAAGGGGATTCTCAGAAGAAAAAGTTGGGGAGCCACTGGGTTAGTACGTGGAAAACTGGACACAGTACGTACGATTATAAACGAGAGAGCAATTGAAGATCTTAAGATCAATCCAGAAAGTTTTACTAAAGCTAATTCAAAATATTTTTCCTGTTTTGCAAAGAAAGTGAAAAAAATAATACTGCTCCAAACCTCTGAGAAAAAGTAAATACCCTTTAATTGGCAATCCAAAAGAAATACGAGTATATTCGAACTAAGAAATTGTGAAAGTTATCATTTCCCCGTTATCCTCAGAAAATAACTAACGATAGCAAATCGTTTTTGAAGAAGCTAAAGATACGAGAGTAGAAATCTCTCTTTACACGAAAAGATATAGAGAAAGAACTGTTGAAACGATGAAAATCACTCTTAACACGCAGCTTCGCCAGATGAATAAAAGAACCTTAAAATAGCGTAACTGAAGTCACAAAACCTTTGTATATGATTAGAAAAAAATACCTGATAAACTTACGCTTACATTTAAAAGAAGTGAGTATTGTTTTCATTTATAAGAGATACTGTCTAAATTGCAAGCAGAAAACTGTTTACAGACTGACATCAGCAACACCTCATCCGATAAAAACATTAAAGTATTTATAGAAATAGCCTATGAGCTTTTAGAAATATATGATGGGCGAAGTAAGAACCAACGCGCTATAGATTCGCATAACGGATATTGTGCATTGTATGTGTATAGATAATGGAACACTATGAAATATAAATGTTTTTCAAAAAGCAAATTTGTGTTAAATAAAACAGCGGAATTGCAACACATTAATTAAAAGATAAGTTTTCGACAAAGTCGGAAACTGGAAATTTAACTTCTGTCGAAGTTGTGAAGATTCAAAGATATTATAACTAAGTCGACATATTGTAGCTTGGTGTTACAAGAAACATGTATAAATAACTGGTAAACAGAAACTAATATGGCTTTAACAGTGATAAGTTTCAGCTTCTGAGGTAGGGGGGGGGGGCGGTCAAACGTAAAAAGCAAAACCCGAAATCTCTATTTCTTCTCTTCCAAACTGGCAGGAAATTCAACGAAATCTGCAAGCAAAGGAGTGGTATTGACAGATATGTAAAATTCGAAGAATTCGGAAGGATTACAGGTAACATACCCATAAAGTTGATGGGACAGATACCCGCAACATTTGAAAGTAATGTCAAAAAAAGTAATGCGTCCAGAGTTAAAACTTGGATAAAGGAAGCTAGCTAGAAGGCTGATCACAACCTCACACATAAAGAAAGAGATATTATTCATTTAAACGGAATACAGAGACAGTTTAAAATAGCTAAAATATACCTACAAAAAATTTAGATTACTGAGAAAAGCTCTCTGAATTAGTGCTGTACTAGTTGCCAAGAAGAAGAAGAGTGAAGTATATTATAATAAACATATAAAACTAATTTTAAACAAAACTGTACCTAATCTCGGCAAAAGCTCTGTAAATATACAAACAAAAATGGAAAATGCGACAACCCACGATGTAGGCAACAAACCCCCTCTTCTCTGAGGAAGGTTTGCCTTTGAGGGACAAAGGTTTTTTCCATAAGATGCTACAGGAAATACAGAATATGACGGGTGTTCTGAATAAATTTAAAAGGAAACTATGGACACCAGACATAGGACGGTTTCAAATGAATCCGGTCTGATTGATATGGAAAGAGAGTTGAAAGAAGCAATGCTCTCTTACAGCAGGATAATCTCTGCGGTGTAGCCACACGATTGACCTCTGCATGTGGTAAGAGGATAAAACTTCGTACGAAAATCATGCTAATTACTTATAGTATACAAGTGTGTATATATATATATATATATATATATATATATATATATATATATATATATATACACACACACATATATACACAGGGTGTCCCAAAAAAACTATATACTCTTTATAGCATCATATATATAAGAGTATATAGTTTTTTTGGGACACCCTGTATATTAGATACAAAACACCCGAGTTTTTAAACTGAAACGCTAATAAATTAAAGTAGAAACAGGTTTATTATTATTATTATTTTTTTTTTTTTTTTAATAATTCTTAAGTGACAATTTGCAACTCATTCATCTTCACTTGTAGTTTAATAAAAAGAGTGGCGTGTTTTCTTTGTTTCTGGGATTGGAAAAACACGTACACACACACACACACACAAATATATTTATATATATATATATATATATATATATATATATATATATATATATATATATATATATATATATATGAATAGACGCAAAATTGATATACGATAAATTAATTTCATTTATTTTCTGTCTTTTATTGACAACGTTTTTACCAACGGCAAACAAAGACACGAATCTTGGTTCCAACAACCAAATACCATGCTTAACTATTCGACAACCAATCCAAATATTAAGGTAACAATGCAAAGCTACTACTAACCACATTAGTTTGTTACCAGAAACACAAGCATTATTACCCTAAACAGTTACACTGTCAATGGAAGCATGCAATGTAGTTGCTGCAACGAAGGCAGTTTATTTCTTTCTACGTACGTTTATCAACATAAATTAACCTCCCAATCTCGTAGGTGTTATTTAACACTTCAGAACGTTATTGATGTCGATATAACAATTTGTATATATATTGAATTTAACTGCGAGAATAAAAAAATTTTTAATGGGAATTTTTCATCATTTGCTCTTAAGACCAAACACTGACCAAACATCAGATTCCACTTGACACTAATTAAACGTTCAAAGAATCAGCCCTTGTATTGTACCTGTATTCACCCGCGAGATTAAGTATTTATTTCTTATTTCGACTTATATTGCGTTATCTCCGGTTCAATTTTATTTATTTTGTTGATATCTATTATTATTATAGATACGAGATACGTTGTTATTAATTAGGAAATGATATGTATTTTCAATACAGAAATTTTAGATTTTTCGAAAGCCACAATAATGCGTACGTGCGTCATACTCACCATACGTTTCAATATGCAACTTTCACGCGCACGCATTCTGTTGTTTCCTCTGTTATTCGAGGAATGTGAGCTGTTTATACCTAAATAGAGGATGATTCAGTTTCCAGTTTATAAAAGGTATACCATCGTATATTAATATAGGTATAATTATATTCTATATACAGAATAATGGGGCTTACCATAAATAATATAAAATGAACATTTAACATACCAGTGACCTATACACACACAAACACACACACCACACACAACCACACAGTATATATATATATATATATATATATAATATATATTATATATATATATATAATATATATATATATATATATTATATATATATATATATGAGATGGAAGACCCTAACGTGTACCATAGAACATTGAAAATAAATATTACAAATTCGTATGAAATATTAATTCTTAATAGTGGCATAAGAAACGTCAAAGAAACGAAGGAATCATATATAGCGACTAAAAAATACGAGTTTAGTTGATGAGGAAAGTGAGATAAAGGTTCTAACCCCCCCCCCCCCCCCCCCTCCTCCTCTTTTGACAACCAAGGAGGGTATTGAAGGGGGAGAGGAGGTAGAGAAGGGGTAGCGCTGAAGTGGGGGATGAAAGTGGGGTATCTGGAGTGGGTTAGGGAAGCTGAAAGATGAAATTAAAAATAGAAGAATGAAGAAAGGGGGGTTTTATGAAAGTGGGGTTGGGGGGTAAAGCCGTTCAGGGTGAGAAGAGAGGGGGAGGGGGAGAGAGCGTGGGAGAGAGAGGAGAGAGAGAGAGAGAGGAGAGAGAGAGGAGGAGAGAGAGAGAGAGAGAGTTCGGGTGACGTTTGTGAAATATTGACCAAGCAAGATGGACGATGGTCGCTCCTTGCTCTCAAATGTTTATAGAGCAGGTGTATGTAAGACGGACCGCATCAGTCCTTAATTTCTACTTCAACGATGTTGGCTTGTACAGGCTGTGATTGAGTGAGAAATGAATCTGTGCAAAGTACTTCTGTACTTTCCGCTCATGAAGATAAAAAAGAAGCAAAAATACGCATTTTTGCCAAAGAAAATTTTTTTTATATGCAATTTCAACTCTACGTTTCTCCGACTATGTAATTATCTTGAGGGATACATTCTAAATATTTATCATTACAGTCATATAGCAAATGAATGAACTATTTTTTCAGTGAAATTTTTTTAGGA
>JAJOZX010001300.1:915000-925739 GCA_023014485.1 Bathynomus jamesi
AAAAATTCATGTACAGGTGATCTGTAAAGAAAAACAAAAGCTTTATCAAACTTATTTATGTAACACGTTATTTTTCTGGGAACAACTTTTTTTTTTTAATACCTTGTATATATATATATTATATATATATATATATATATATATATATCGTTATTTTAATTTTATAGTTTAATAATTGAATATATATATTTCATTCAGTGAGAGATATATTCCCATTGCATTAGTATATCCACTCATCCTTAACATTTTTAATGCGTACTTCTCATTGCATCCTCATACAAGCGTAATAACATATTATTATTATTATTATTATTACTAAAGGTGTGGAGCAGACGATGCAGACGCTGTATCTATGTGTGTCCTACTCCTTCCTTCCCATCTTCCTTTTCGCATCAATTACCCCTAACACCTACACAGAATCCCTAAAAGTTTCCTCCCGGTTAAATATAAGAGAAGTCAAATGTCAGGGCCAATGCGTGTAGTAGGGAAGTACACATTGTTTATTAAGGAGAGGAGAGGTTAACGCGAAATTGAGAGAGAGATAGAGAGAGAGAGAGAGAGAGAGAGAGAGAGAGAGAGAGAGAGGAGAGAGAGAGAGAGAGAGAGAGAGAGAGAGAGAGAGAGAGATTATTCATTTTAGGCGTGTACTTAATTTGGGAGGAAGGAGGAGGGAGGGGGGGGTTAGGGGGTGGGTGGGGAAATGCGTAGTGTGAATTAGGGTTTTCTTTTTTCTTTTATTATGAGAAGTTAGAAATGAAAATATGACGTTAACTGTAACATAATTTGTTTTGATAAGTTTATAAAGTTACGTATAAAATTTAAAAAAATTTCTTTGTATATAATTTTTTTTTTTTTTAAATTAAAAAATTATGTAGAGAATACATTATTTTTGTTTGATAGCGTCATTTATTTATTTATTATTTATTTAAAAAAAAAAATTGTTGATAAGCGCTCGTACGAAGTTTCTTGAGAGGAAAAAATAGATGTATACATATTATACGATATATATATATATATATATATATATATATATTATATATATATATATATATATATGTGTGTGTGTGTACGTACGTGTACACAGAGGGTTGACAAAAGTAAATAGACACCTTCGGTTTTACCGTAGTGTTTGAGGTGACAGTAAAACTGAATAAGAAGAATTTAGAATCTTGTTGCTTTTCCCTTTGCATCATGTAAAGCTGACACACGTTCTGGTATTCCAATGATGAGCTTTGCCATTTGTTTTTCGAATCAATTATTGTGGTGTATATGTATAATGTATATGTATAATGGTGTACATGTATAATGTATATATATTAATCGGGCACGTTCACGCGTTCCATATATATATATATATATATATATATATATATAGAGAGAGAGAGAGAGAGAGAGAGAGAGAGAGAGAGAGAGAGAGAGAGAGAGAGAGAGAGAGAGAGAGAAGAGAGAGAGAGAGAGAGATGATTTCTGGGTTGAGATCACTTTCTTAAGTGCATTGAAATTCCTATAGGCACAATTTTTTTCTTCCTGTTGTATAGTGAATGCTGTGCATGAATTCACCCTTGAATTATCATTACAACACTTTGTCTTTCATTCAGATTATATATTATAATATAATATTTTATTATATTATATTATATTATATTATAAGAGTGTAAAAATAGAATTTATACTATCAAAAAGGTATTTAACATACTCTACTGCACGAACTCAGCGTTATAATATATATATATATATATATATATATATATATAACCTTGGTTAACCTTGGTTTTGCTTCCGCCCAAGTTGTTCATTTTGATGAAGGTCAAGCTTGTCACTTCACTTTAGACCTACAGTTTAACGTGGACTCCGAACCACGCCCCACCAGCCGCCCAGCGTCTTAACTACTTGGCTACCCAGGGTACCCATTTATCTACGAACCAAATATTTTTATTGTGTGGAAGAATGAACAGCTGGGTTTTACTGCGCGTCGCCTGCCATCACCGGGTCTCGATCCCGAGGCCGATGGATTCGTAGTCAGCGACGCTAACCACTACACCATCGGGGCGCATTTATATATACAGTATATATATATATATATATATATATATGTGTGTGTGTGTGTGTGTTTTCAAAAGGGACATTATATTACTATTATATAAATAAAGAAGTTTGCTAGATATAATAATTCTTTTATTCCTTTATTTGGGAATATGGAGAATTATTACCTCGTTCCTGCTGGGATGCTGAAAGATAGGTATTTTAGCAATTATTGTTCACATCAATCACGATAGTAATAAAAGAGGTCCGTCATCATCCTTTGAATTTCCCATCAATTAACTGTCGAGGTATTTTTTTCTTAAAAGCTCCATTTCAAACGGAAGAATGAGTCGGGCTATTGTGTATAATATCGTTGCTATGGAAACGGTAGAGCTAGACGAGAAGTTGATTTAACGCGTCACAGGAATATATAATGCTAATTATGTTATTAAAGTTCCCACTTTATTTATTTTTTTTTTTAATATTTGCTTTTTAACGAACTTTAAACTCTATCATTTATGTTGATTTACACGAGCCAGAGGCAAGCGCTATCATCCCACTCAACGTCATTCCCATTGCATTCCGCGTCCAAAAGTGGGAAAACCGAGGGTGAAAATAGCAAAGGAGGTATTTCCAGATCGGTCTATTCCCAATTCATGCTATTCTCATTCTTATCCACGGCTTTCTCACTTTGGTCCAGGTTAGGTTAGGTTAGGTTAAATTAAGTTAAGAAATATTTGATATTCGCTTTTGGTGTCTTTATCGCCAATGAGATGGAGTGACTGTACTAATAAGTTCTATATTCTTCCCCGAGGTAAAAAAAAAGGATAAAACAATGAATTTGGCTTTGAAAGTGTTTTGCTTTCAGCTCCAAGAAATAAACACGTTACTTAGAATATGTTGTCCGAGTCTTCAATCCGCTGCTAACCAGAATTTCCTTTACTCTGCAGGTCATTACCATTTTTGATATTTACAAGCGCTTTTGACGATGCCCTTCTGCAAGATTTATGTATTTACGTCTCATATTTATCCACCGATCAATTTTAGCTTTTTTCCTTTTAACAGCCATGCTCTCTTGTGCATTTTCCATATTTGTTCGGGTATTTGCGTACTTTAAAAGTGTCTTAATATAAACCATGATATAAACTATTGTACAGAATCTACCATGTTAAATGCAATCGCATTAAGTCCTACATCTTAGTTCCTCTATTATAGCCATTTATTCAAAGCGGTTTCCATCTTTCACACAATTGATCATCTCGCACTAATATATTTGCATTTTCCGTTATCTTTCGTATGTTCATTCACACCCATACTACTTTAACTTTCATGCGTCCACTACTTTAGTAACTTTTTTCGTTGAAAGTTATCTTATTCGTGTTCAACATTTGGAAAGTTGTTTCCCTTCGTCTCTATTTGTTCTGGGAATTCCGCGATACTGGTCCGCGGACAAACGGTTCAGAATTACTGTACTGTAATTTTCTGTTCTGATCTCTCTTCCTTATTTTCCCATATCATACTATCACTTACATTACGAACATTTTGGGTTCCTTTTCTGATAACAAAACTAAACTTATATTAAACATGTTGCAACATTTGCAGAAAAGTTGCATCTTAGTAGGATAATATATTATTTCTTATAGGAACTGAGGGGTCCCTCTGTGACTTAGAGGGTTTATTAAATAGGTTTACTCCCTCTGTTGTGCGCTTTTTTAACGTACGTTGGACACTCAAAAACTTTTTATTTAATATAAACAAAAAATATGGTTTAGATTAAACACACCTAAGATTATATTTAGTTGGAATTGTTGAGATTGAGTTCATGTGGGAAATTTGAAATTGATTAATTCCAAGTAAATTCAATCTTACACGTGTTTACTATAAAAGAACGTCCCGTGGCTCGATCAGTTATGGCGCCAGTTGGTAATACTGAGACTTCTTTGAGTCGTAGATTCGAACCCTAGAGCTGGGCGTCCACCCCTCTGGCGAAGATAACCCTAGCTCGGGCCCCTAATCCCCATTTTCCTGGAATATGGGCCATTTGGATGTTAACTGTGATTAATATAAACCAAATTATCGAATTCATTTTGAAGTAACATCATTCATTCAGTTAAATTTTACCAAAATTACTGCTCATAATTTTGAATACAGTAATTACGTTACTCTAAAATCTAAACAAAGTTTTTGTCGAAATTTACTACAAATTTATTTTGAGTGAAATTTTTTTCCTCTTCAGCTTTTAAAGTTTTAATTGATTAGATTATTTCTTAGTCAAGCTGAAATGCTTTTTGTGACACATACAAAATCATTAATAAATACATTTAATATAAAATGCGTATGCTATAGTCTAGTGGTAGGCAACCATTTTTGAAACTGGGTCAATTTGATTTATTGGTAATTTGATAATGGGTCAGTATTCAAAATTTAAATAAAAATACACTATTTTCGGGACATTTTAAAGAAAAAACCCTCTTCACTCTTCATGTAATAATATTTAGTATTTTATATATACTATATACTACAATTGATCCGTGGGTCAGAGGTTGCCGACTACTGAGCTATACAATACTTGGACATTTTTATACCAAATGATGATTAATCATGGTCGTCAAATTACAAAATAATAATAATTAATAATATTATAATAAATACATAAGAGAAATTACAAAACATTTAATCTAATAAGTATCAAAATTATTATAATTTACAAGTTAATAATTTTCGACTTTGAATCCAATGAATTTCTAAAGTAAAAATCCATGCAAAGTACTGTCGACTTTATCCCACCTATTATATATATATATATATATATATAATATATATATAATATATATATATATATATTATATATATTATATATGTATATGACCCCACAAGGGGGTTCTAAGCTCGTGCTCTTGGTACGTGCTTGTTCCTGGAGGTTTCACGTGCGCCCCCGGCCCTAGCACCCAAGGATGATGGGGCTCGACCCTGCAGTCCTTGTCATCCTTGGTCTTTTTCCACTTCGACTGTCCCCTCCACCCTTTCTTTTTCCTCTGTCTTTCCTCTCACTTTTTCTTTGTTTTTCCGCCGAGATATGCCCTTTTAAATAGAGGCAAATCGGTTCTTCCCGACCTTAAAAAAAAAAAATAATATGTATATGAGAGTAAAGTTGTTTTAAAAGTAAAGAGAGCTAAGGAGAACTTAGACCTATAAAGTATAACACTTAACTAGATTAGCTTGAATCGGTCAAAATCACTTGCAATTAAAACCCACACCAGGGAGAAATTGAGAAAATGTGAGCTCCACTCAACCTCATTTAAAAAATGACCCATAAGAAGATGTGCGCTTCAATATCTATCTACTCATTTATATATATATATATATTATATATATATATATATATATATTATATATATATATATATATCACTACATAAAATAACAAATGAAAAAACTACATAGGTTTTGAGGCTTCATGCTCTGTATCTGATCTGAGGTTATTTGCATTATTCAATGAAGTTGCAGTATTATACAGCCCCTAAGAAGCCACAAGTAGTCTACGCCTATATATTAAACAATATATAATATTTATCAGAGAAGTATAATGAGTTATGGGATAATGTTGTTCACTATTATCTGGTTCTGCATTTTAATGTTCTCATGCAAACTATTTCCCAATTATTTTTATTTACGAACCTGGTACGAATTAGTTACGAATACTGATATATATATATATATATATATATATATATATATATATATATATATATATATATATATATATATATATATAAAGGGTGTCCCAGAAGTCTTGGAGGGGTTTTATTTGGCTACAACTTTTTTCTTTTTTGATTAATTTATTTATTTTTATTTTTCAATTAAAGTACCCTTGCCGCGATTAATGAAAATGGATCCCCAAACTTTTTTGTTTGGGGATCAAATAAAAAAAGTTTGTAACACTTGAAAAATATGTATTGCGATTTTAATTACAAATTTAATATCTGGTGAAAATCTTCATTTTCATTGCGTAAATCTAAAATCGCATTAACGTACGTTATCCGACTCTGATGATCTTGTGGTTTAATTTCTTGAGCAATTTGAATTTTGTACGGGTAAAGATTGATATCCTCCCTTAAAATTCGATGTATGCGTCGTCGGACTGATGTGGATTTTCCTCAACGCTTTCACGAACCATCTCAACCCGAGTTGGACTTCGGCTTGTCCGAGGACGCCAGTCCGTGGTTCGTCTCCCTGACCCTTTCTCATACGAAATTTAGCGACGTACCGTCGAATAGATCAATCAGAAGGAGCAGAAAGTGTGTTCAATTTTAATCGAAAAGCTCTTTGAGCGGCAACGATGAAAGAGTTGTTTGTCAAATAAAGTTCCACAATAGCCACTCTTTGTTGCACTGTCAAGGATTCCATTTTCATTAATCGCGGCAAGGGTACTTTAATTGAAAAATAAAATAATAAATTATCAAAAAGAAAAAAGTTGTAGCCAAATAAAACCCCTCCAAGACTTCTGGGACACCCTGTATATATATATACGCTCAATTTACTTTTAAAATTTATAATAATTAAGAGAAATTTCTCTTTAATTTGCTTGATAAAATGGCTGTAAGAATTTTTAGGAATAAAGAACCTCCTCAAAGACGTAAGGGTTACCAGTGTAAATTGCATGACACCGCTATAAATCCATTTCCTGCTATTAAAGGATTAACAGGGATTATATAAAAAAAATATATATATATATACAGAAATATCGTTATCAGAGAATGGCTTATATTTTTTTTTTTTTTTTTTGTACCTTTTAGCCAAGTTCATGGCGACCACTTTTTTAAAGTCGGAGATGTTGTGATATCCTTAAGAAGTTATAAGAATATGTAGGAAGAAATTGAGAATAATTGAGACTACTTGCTTAGTTAAACTCTAATATGAATACGTTGAGAAAGTTATAACTATAGCTTTCAGTAATATATTACTGGGCAGGAGTTCTTTATACGATTTTGATCTTGCTTGGATAGAATATCCGAATATATATGTGTAGCAGGTGTTTCTTTCGGAGTTCAATGAAATAAAGGTATATCTTATGTCTAAATATCAAATAAAGGTGTGTGTGTGTGTGTTATATGTATATATTTTTAAAACGAGTATATTTGCATTAATTGTTTTTGCTCGGACGTATGTTGACCTTAATCTTTTTTTGTAAGCCCAAAAAGAAGAAACAGTGAAACGTTTTAGTGCTTTAAACTAATTATAAAAACTGTACATTTGTTCCGTTAATGGCATTTTACAGTCCAGGTGAACTCTCGAAATTTTACTATATTGAAGAACTAATTGCCACTCTACTGATTCTCTGAAGCGACATTTCTATGTAAATGACTTAATACACATTCACAAGAATTCGGCTCTCGCAGCAGCAGCTTCAAGATCTCAGGACAAAACTTTTTCTATGCGTACTTGAGGGCAAATTCTATCCTTTGAAACCAATATGGACTGTTCTTCTTAGAATTGACCAACTGATAAGATTTTAGTCGGAAAAGTATAGGGGGGGGGGGAGATTATTCCTTTCTTTTGCAAGTTGTCCCGACAACAATTTAATCGCGAAATTATATAGATTAAAAATTTGTAATTCAATAGCAAAAAAAAAAATAAAAAATAAACGCTATCAGAAGTTTCTATTGACCAGATTTATTAAATGGTCTTTAACCAGTCGTGTGTGTGTGTGTGTGTGTATATATATATATAATATTATATATATATATATATATATATATATATATATATATATATATATATATATTATATATATATATAAATGCAAATCCACATGGAAAAAGAAAAAAATTAATCCAAGATCTTTCGTGTATTCAGCAGTACATATATATATATATTATATATATATATATATATATATATATATATATATATATATATATATTATATATATATTATATATATATATATATATATATAATATATATATATATTATATGTTTAAAGAATAACCTGATTGAGATTCTTACAAAACTCGACAATATGATCATGATTAAGAGAGAAAATTGTATATAGATAATGAATAATTTCAAAGGCGGCTGTCATTTAAAGATGCGCTTTAACAATGTTGTCATGGAAAATGACTGAAATAACTTAATTCTTTTCCTTATGTTAAAATAGGGAATATTAAGTAGAATTTGCTTACGAATCTCTCGAATTTCCTGTCAATTTTCATAAATACGATTGGCATAATACATTTTTTTTAAATTTTATTTATTTTTGGTTTTAATTATTTATTATTTTACTTATTTATTTTTTATTTGTTAATTCAGCAGTAACTAATTCTCGAGGAGAATCGTATATAAGACATAATCGAAATGGGTCTCGGATATTATATTAGTGTGTAGCGGATGTCATTTTGTCACATCCGCGGATGCGGATGCGGATGTCTACATTTCGTTATTTTTAGGATATATTCGAGATTTGTTGTGTTTAACGTATATAATAAGTATTATATAGAGAGAGCTGTAGCTATAATGTAGTATAATTGATTAATTGTACAATTGCTTACTTTTCTCTGAACATATAAAAATAATATCAAGCATCTAACTAATATAGAAAATCAATTAGTGAATTCGTCTGCAAATAAATTCGTTATATTTTGTTGAGTTTCAGCCACAATTAGAAACATAATTGTGTTACCAGGATGCGGACGTGAACCCAACTCAAATGCACCCCACCGACCTCTTCCCCAACCTCCACCCTTATAGAAAGAGATCTTTAATTAGCTTGAGCTATTTATATTAAGTTTAAAGTTTTATTAGGCATATTTATAATTGAGTAATTAAAATAAAGTAAACTAAGATGTTCATCGTTTAATGTCAAACTTATTATAGGAAGGTTATGCTTAAGGAACATTAATTTTTCTCTGCTTTTCTGCTGCCAGTCTGTTTCTCTTTATCATATATTAATCCAGCACTGCTAAAATAATCTCTCGCTTGGTACGTTTGTTGAGGACAGGCTAATGTTTCCTTGCAAGTTTACTCAAGTATGGATATAGTATTCTGCGTATTTTTCCACCACTAATAGGATTGTCACATGCAGCCAGGCGTTTTTCTTGGTGATAGCTCTCGATCATTTTAAATCTTTTGACATCGCGTTAGGTCTCGTCATTGCTGCTGACTCAAGAACTGAGAGACAGATTCTGTGATAGATTTGCTTGTTGAAGGTTTTGGTTCTGTCACTGAACTTTTATTCTTTTTGGGTGGCGAAGCGACAGATTCAAGAGATTGAAGCTCTTCAACTGCTTTGCCAAGTGAGATTTTACTCGTTCTAATGTACTAGGTGAAATAACTTAGCTTTGTAACGTGGATCTAGTAGGTTGCAAGAGAGTAACTTCATACAAGAACAGCCTCTCGTCTTGTCGCTTGCATCACTGTTGCGCACATGAACTAGTTCTATTAATATAGTAGAATTTGATAATTTCCGCTTATTAATGACGTTTTATCTCACGGTCCATCCGCAACACCGCATCCAAAGTGCGGATGCGGATGCGAGAAAATGTGCGGATGTTCCGCGGATGCGGATGCGGATGCGGATGTGACTACATCACTAATATATATATTATATATATATATATATATATATATATATATATATATATATATATATATATTATATATATATATATATATATACACACACACCCCCTTTCAACCTTTCCTGTTCCGCGCGATGATTCCTCATTTCACGAAGGTCAAGCTTGTCGCCCCGCCTCTCGAGTTGGCTGGTGAAGTAGTGAGTTGGTTTCTTGTACTCTCCACCTCACATAGCCAGGTACGCCCGGCTCATCGGGGTTGTTCTGAGCAGTCGTCTAATCTTCTTTTGAAGATATTCACCACAACACTCGTGTTCCTTACGTCTTTGGGCAGCTGATTAAATAGTTTTTGTCCTCTCACAACAAAACTATTTCTTTCAGGGTTAAGGATTTTGTCTAGCCTTTAATTTGGGAACACGACACAGTCTTCCTTTTCTACTTCCACTGTTGTTTGGGGGTTCAGGTTCAGAGTA
The DNA here is from genome assembly GCA_023014485.1 of Bathynomus jamesi. Taxonomy (NCBI): domain Eukaryota; kingdom Metazoa; phylum Arthropoda; class Malacostraca; order Isopoda; family Cirolanidae; genus Bathynomus; species Bathynomus jamesi. The sequence continues at coordinate 925,071 of JAJOZX010001300.1, forward strand.
AGATTAGGGACTAGTTTCTACATTATTTTCAAGTGTAAATAATGGTGTATCTCTCGCTTCTCCTTTCCAGTGAATATAGGTTTAATTCGCGTAACCTTTCCCAGTAATTAGTCTTTGCACCCCTTCATCTTGCTATGAAGCTTCTCTGAATCCTTCTATTATAATGTCTTCTATTTTATATAGGATGTTAGGACCAGCTGTATTCCAATTGGGTGATCAGTGTTTTCGGTAGAGGAATCATTATATTGCCTATCCTTCGTTTAAAGGTTCTCAGTATCTGCCCAGTTACTCTCTTTGCTCTGTTTACTGTTATCTTATATTTTGTTTCAAATTCGCATCATCACTCATTACAACACCCCTAAGTCTTTTGCTTAGAATTTCTCTGAATTCCTGTCCATTTGGGATATAATATTCCATGGATTTTAGGTCCTCTTTTTCGTACCATAACAGCTGAAATTTCTCAGTGTTTAAACTTCATATTGTCTTCTTCCGCCACTTTTAGATTCTGTTCATGTCTGTTTGTAGAGATCCTATATCTTCTGGGTTTTCTTATTTTTCTACTGATCTTTGTGTCATCGACAAGGATGTTACTGTGCTGTTCTCTGGTAACGTCCTCATCTATGTCAGCTAGCATGATTATGAAGAGAAGTGGAGCTAATACTGTTCCTT
>JAJOZX010001301.1:0-5000 GCA_023014485.1 Bathynomus jamesi
TAGTTACAATACAATTTTATACAGAACGATTTCGCGTGGTCGAGTACAATGCAGAGTATCCAATTTTTAAAAATGATACTTGCTTGCAAAATATAAAAAAATCAAAGATTAATACTTTAGTTTAGACAAACATTTAATAGAATTAATACATTAATTTAGACAACCAATTAAGTTAGACAAACAATGATATGGTTAAAATTTTTTTACAAAATTTTATGTTTTTTCTGTGGGATAAATTATATACATAATGAATAGGTAAAAGGGAAAAATGCAAATCGTACAATCTATAAACTAATTTTTATTGACTAGTGTAGGTAAAAATAGAATTACGTAATGGATGATGTATAGACCTGTGGTCTAGTGTGTATTTATGTTTATTGGGTACAAAGTGTGTATTTTATAAGTTCGAGAGACATTAGCTGAGAGGATTGTCAAATTAACTGAATAAATGCATGAGCAAGATATATTAGGAAGCAAAAATGATTAAGATTATATAGCATAGTTTGCACTTATGTAATGAAATAGTTTTATTGTGATATTCAATGATTTTAGCATAAGGTTTGTATATATATAGTATATAATAGTGTGCATGCATTTTATTGACTGCTGTAGGTACAAATCGAATTACGTAGTGGATGATGTATAGACCTGTGGTCAAATGTGTAGGGATTTGGAAGGTTTTTTGAATTAACAAAGTTTAAAAATGATGTATAATAATTTAAGATGGGTTATAAAATCTTTTAAGTTTAAGTCAATTATTGTTATTGTTATTATTATTATTATTATTATTATTATCATTATTATTATTACAAAATCCTTTAAGCTCAAGGTCAATTATTATAAATTCTAATTACAGGTAAATTTTTCATTAAAAATTATTTTTATATAATAAAAAAAAATATTAAAAAGGTTTTAATAATTTTTGCTTAAGTAGAAAAATTATACTCTTTCGTTGAATGTTGATAGAATTTTGAATTATTTGATATTTTAATCTGAAGACTTGTTTGCATATAGACAAATACATCTGTTTTATTGTGTAGAAGTTTTATTAAAAATTAAATGAGTGAAATTTAGGGTATGTGCGGTCATACGGGTAAATTTCCCGATCGTACAGAGCAGGATAAATTAGGTACATGATCGATTAATTGTTACGCTATTTCTGTCATCATAAAATCAAAATAATTATAAAACTCGTTAAAAACTTTTGTAAAAACGGTTTTGTTACAATTAATGAATTACATAACTATATATCTATATACGTAACAATGGCATGAAAAGAAAAGACAGATAGGTCAATTTTCTTCTCACAAACACAAAAAAAGGTTGAATTAAATTCTTTTGAACAACAAAAAAAAGTTTGAATTCAATTGACTGCATTGAAAACTAACTTGGGGCTCGAAATAAAAATGACTTGGGACTTGGAATAAACTCTGACTTCGAATAAACTCTGACTTGGAATAAACTCTGACTTGGAATAAACTCTGACTTGGAATAAACTCTGACTTCGAATATAACTCTGACTTCGAATATAACTCTGACTTCGAATATAACTCTGACTTGAACTCTATCAAGTATTCTGAACCTAACTTGAACGCTTGTCAAGTATTCTGAAACTAACTTGAACGCTTGTCAAGTATTCTGAAACTAACTTGAACGCTTGTCAAGTATTCTGAAACTAACTTGAACGCTTGTCAAGTATTCTGAAACTAACTTGAACGCTTGTCAAGTATTCTGAAACTAACTTGAACGCTTGTCAAGTATTCTGAAACTAACTTGAACGCTTGTCAAGTATTCTGAAACTAACTTGAACGCTTGTCAAGTATTCTGAAACTAACTTGAACGCTTGTCAAGTATTCTGAACTAACTTGAACGCTTGTCAAGTATTCCTATAAATCTCTGGGGCGGTTGCCCGTCTTGGCGCAACCTTCTGACTTCAAATAAAACTCTCTGTAAACTCTCTCTCTCTCTTAATTTGCAAGTCAATTCAATTCAGTAATTGAAAAACAATTTGCAAACAAAAAATTAAAAAAAAATGTAAACAATATTTCCTTCTAATGTACGGAAAGGTACATAAAATAAAATTATTCTATACTGAATATAACAGTGAAAATAACTCTCTTGAAATTAACTCTGTTACAATTAACTCTGTTACAATTAACTTTTGTGACTTTTAACTTTTGTGACTTTTAACTTTTGTGACTTTTAACTTTTGTGAAAATTAGTTTCAATAAAAACAAATGTATCACTGGTGTCTGAAGTGTTCACTGTGTTTTGTTTTAAATTCTGGTTTGATACTCATTATTAACTGTTAATAATAGTGACTTTTCAAATGTTTATAAATTACTTCAAAAAACAACATGTACTTAACAAAATTTTCTATGGGGAAAATCCTCGAGACGTGTCCTGAAGACGTCTTGTTGGCTACTTCTTCTTGGATGAAAACTAGACGTGAAGAACTTGGAGTCGTGACACACCGGTTCAAGGGTGGATGTTACGAACTAGAAGTCGTGACACGCCGGTCAACTGGTTTTATCCTGATGCAGGGTAATTTCTATCTTGGCCAAAGAGTGGCCTCTTCTTAAAATAATCTTCTTAAAATCTTCTTTTTATCCTGATGCAGGGTAATTTCTATCTTGGCCAAAGAGTGGCCTCTTCTTAAAAAACTTCTTGTTAAACATCTTCTTGTTAAACATCTTCTTGTTAAACATCTTCTTGTTAAACATCTTCTGGTTAAAATCTTCTGGTTAAAATCTTCTTCTTCTTAAAATAATTTCTCATCCTGGCAATAGGGCGCCAGCTTTTCTTTATCCTGGCTATAGGGTCGCAAGTTTGTTAGAATCTTCTTATCTTCTTCTTCTTATCCTGGCAGGGTCGCCAGTTTGTTAACCCCCCCCTTTATGGCCCTGAGTCGGTTCGGATTCGACGGGGGGGTTCTGGTTAGGAGGCTGCAACGGATGTTTCTTCTTATACTTTTCTATAATTCTTTCTAATTCTTTTCTCTCGCTTATTAATTCTTCTCTTTTTATAATTCTCTGATCTTTTCTCTTATACTAAAATTATCGACTTTTCTCTTTTATATCTTGTCGACTTGACTGACTGAGTTCCTGAAGAGAGTACGGCTCGAAGGAAAAAGATAAAAACTTCTTTTACTGTGGTTTACTTCTTAAAAATTACAGTTAGTACTCTGAATTTACAAGGGTAGAGGTTCGACCTCTTTCGACCATGGCTCAGGCCGGAATCTAAAAAATATTAAGAAGGCAAGGGGCCTCTGCCCCCTCCTAATGAGGTGCTAATATGAAGTCTATGATGAAGTGCTAATCTGAAGTACAACGATGAAGTGCTAATCAGAAGTGAAGTAATTTTACAAGTACAGTATAATATAGTCTAAATGTTTGGGGGAGACAATCGAAGGTTAAGTTTCCCCCCTTTTTAAACACATAATCAGATGTTTTTGAAAGATTTCAACTAAAAAAAATATAAATAAAAAAGAACAACAGTATCGCCGATTCTACATTTTTGACGGCAATATCATTTCGTAATAGCACATAAGCACAATTTTGAGTACATGACTGAGTATGTATTAATTTTGGTTCATTACAATTACGATTACAATTACCAATTAATTCACTTTCACTTGTTGTTTAATTACACTTCCATTTTAAAGTACATTCTTACATGATAAATTAAATCATTACATTTAATTACAGTTTCACTGAAGTACATTACAAGTTATTATTAATTTAAAGTATTACAGTTAATTACAATTAAACAGTTATATAACTTTTCGATTTTACAGTGTTTCATATTAATAGACAATTAAGATGTTAGAAATATAATACAAAGTACATGGCACTTACGAGATAATTTATTTACGAAATAATGTTATAATGTTATGAATTTGAAATCAGAGCAGACGGAGGCATCTGATCTTTGAGGCGCTCGAATCTGCTGTCGTGAGTGGAATTTTATAACTTCTTAACTCAGCATTTTTTAGTTCAACTCAGGTGGTCATATAATTAAAAATAAAAATGAAAAAAATAATACGAGAACGTTTTTTCGCGTTCTCGAACGAACTGCGAAAGTTTTACATTTCATGATTGACACGAGTAAACATAGACTGATAAGTTGATAGGGCATAAGTACACAATAGGTAGATGAATGAATAAGTAATAAAATTAATAAAGGATAGCAGTCAAGAAAGAACATGAATGTAAGAATGAGTATGGTTCAATAATAATGTTTATGCTACATAACATATAAATAATGACTTCTATAGAGTGTTTAGTCCTTAGGGAAATAAATGACGGGAAAATGTGACGTCATAGTTATTGAATTTTTACGTATAGTACAAATCATTGTTAGAAAGATTTACAAGAACGAATTAGAGACAGAGTGGGAAACGTAAAGAGAATAAGGTTATTTTATGACGTCATACTGTATATGTCATTATTAGAAAGATGAATTAGAAAAATACAGGAATGAATAAAGACGTACAAATCGAAATTCTATCCAAAACTCGCTTATGTGATTTTTGGTTTCTTATGTAAAAATGGACAATGAATTCATATAATGATGGTGTAGGAATTGTTCATTGTTCACTTTTTACATATATGTATACATATATATATATATATATATATATATTATATATATATATATATATATATATACATATATATATCTACATATATATATATACATATATATATATACATATATATATATACATATATATATATATACATATATATATATACATATATATATATATATATACATATATATATATATATATATATATATATATACATATATATACTGTATATATAATACCTGAATAACTTCAAGAACCAGCTGGAGAGATTCTTGTGCAAAGTCCCTGACCAGCCCCATGTGTCGCTGGCTCCGAGGGAAGGAGGCGATCAGAGAGCAATTCCCTCCTTCACCAAGTCCCGCAAATGAGGCGGGATGCTGCAGAGGGGTCGACCGCAGGTCGATCC
>JAJOZX010001301.1:10000-12500 GCA_023014485.1 Bathynomus jamesi
TTAACAATTGTTAAAATCTTCTTGTTAAAAATCGTCTTCTTAAAAATATTCTTCGTAAAATCATCATCTTATCCTGGTAAAGGGTCGCCAATTTGTTAAGATCCTCTTCTTCTTAAAATCTTCTTTTGATCCTGGCAAGGTCGCCAGCTGTTAACCCCTCCGTCTATGGCCCTGAGTCGGTTCGGATTCGACGGGGGTTCTAGTTAGGAGGCAAGCAACGGATGTTTCTTCTTTATACTTTTCTATAATTCTTTTCTCTCGCTTTATGGGGTCGACACTCTGTTAATTCTTTTCTTTCAATAATTCTCTGATCCTTTCTCTTATACTAAAATTATCGACTTTTCTTTTATAACTTGTCGACTTGACTAAGTTCTGGAGAGCACGGCTCGAAGGAAAAAGATAAAAACTTCTTTTACTGTGGTTTACTTCTTAAAAATTACAGGTATTGTTTAGACAAACATTTAATAGGATTAATACATTAATTTAATAGGGTACCATTAATACAATACAAATGAGAAAATAACATCCTAACAGGGTACCATTAGTTACAATACAAATTTTATACAGAACGATTTCGCGTGGTCGAGTACAATGCAGAGTATCCAAATTTTTAAAATGACACTTGCTTACAAAATATAAAAAAATCAAAGATTAATACTTTAGTTTAGCTGTTAACCCCTCCGTCTATTCGAGGGGGTTCTAGTTAGGAGGCAAGCAACGGATGTTTCTTCTTTATACTTTTCTATAATTCTTTTCTCTCGCTTTATGGGGTCGACACTCTGTTAATTCTTTTCTTTCAATAATTCTCTGATCCTTTCTCTTATACTAAAATTATCGGCTTTTCTTTTATAACTTGTCGACTTGACTAAGTTCTGAAGAGAGCACGGCTCGAAGGAAAAAGATAAAAACTTCTTTTACTGTGGTTTACTTCTTAAAAATTACAGGTATTGCTCTGAATTTACAATGGTAGAGGTTCGACCTCTTTCGACCATGGCTCAGGCCGGAATCTAAAAATATATTAAGGAGGCAAGGGGCCTCTGCCCCCTCCTAATGAGGTGCTAATATGAAGTCTAATGGAGAAGTGCCTTAAATGAAGTGGTAATCTGAAGTGGCCAAAGAGTGGCCACTTGTTAAAATCTTCTTCTTCTTAAAAATCTTCTTGTTCTTAAAAATCTTCCTCTTCTTGAAAATCTTCTTCTTCTTAAAAATCTTCTTCTTCATTTTTCCCTTTTACCTATTCATTATGTACATAATTTATCCCACAGAAAAAAATAATACCTGTAATTTTTAAGAAGTAAACCACAGTAAAAGAAGTTTTTATCTTTTTCCTTCGAGCCGTGCTCTCTTCAGAACTTAGTCAAGTCGACAAGTTATAAAAGAAAAGTCGATAATTTTAGTATAAGAGAAAGGATCAGAGAATTATTGAAAGAAAAGAATTAACAGAGTGTCGACCCCATAAAGCGAGAGAAAAGAATTATAGAAAAGTATAAAGAAGAAACATCCGTTGCTTGCCTCCTAACTAGAACCCCCGTCGAATCCGACACATATATATATACATATATATACATATATATATATACATATAATATATATATATATATACAAATATATATGTATATACATATATATATATATATACACATATACACATATATACATATACATATATATATATATATACATATATATATATACACATATATATATATATACATATATATATATATATATATATATATATATAATTATACAATATATGATCAAAAGTATTCGGACACCGCATGGTTTTGGGAAAAATGGTTTTATTATGGCATTTAGTAACCAGTAGGTCCACCCTTTGCTTTTATTATAGCGTCAACACGTCGAGGCATACTTTCCACCAGTTTTCGGTAAGTCTGTGCAGGAATGGCTCGCCATTCCTCTGCAGAGCTGATGCAAGAGATGCAAGTGAAGCCGGGCGTGGTGTGCAGTTTCGTATCCGCCACTCCAGTTCGTCCCACATGTGCTCGATTGGGTTGAGATCGGGGCTCTGAGCAGGCCAGTCTAACAAATCCACCTTATTTTCACGAAACCAGTCCTGCACACGCCTTGCAGTATGGCAGGGAGCTCGATCCTGTTGAAACAAACAATGGCCATCTCCGTAGTATAGCCACAGTGTAGGGAGGGCCGAATTGTCCAGAACGTCGAGATAAACGTCAGCGTTCATGGTAGTGGGTATAACAACCAACGGGCCGAGCCCTAGCCAGGAAAAACAACCCCATACCATGATGGACCCTCCACTGAACTTCACCGTTGGACGTACACAGTCAGGAAGAAGCCGTTCTCCGGGCTGTCGCCACACCTAAACACGCCATCTGACTGGAAGAGGGAATACCGCGACTTGTCGCTCCAAAGAACAGTTTTCCAGTCCTCCACGGTCCAGGAACGACGGGAGACACACCAGGCCAAACGACGCGTGGCATTAACTTTTGTAATCAGTGGCTTGCGTACAGCTGCTCTA
>JAJOZX010001301.1:17500-20000 GCA_023014485.1 Bathynomus jamesi
AGCAGATACATGCAATATCTGTTTACCTACTCTAAACATCCACTTAAACATTATTACTAATATTGATTTATTGTTATTAATAATATATATATATATATAATATACATATATATATATATATATATATATATATATATTATATATATATATATATATATATGTGTGTGTGTGTGTGTGTACACATGTTAAGAGTATTTAAATTAAACAGGAAATAGTCTTGTTGCGAGAGGACAAAAACTGTTTAAACAGATGCCCAAGGAGTTTTATATATATATATATATATATATATATATATATTCCTTCCTTTTCAACCTTTTGAACGTTCTGTGCGCTGATTCCACATTTCACGAAGACCAAGTTTGTCAGCCGTCCTCCCGAGATGGCCAGGTGAAGTACATAGTTAGTTTTATACACTCCATCTCACATAAACCATTATCCACGGCTCATCTGGGTTTGTTCCGAGCCAGACGTCTAATCTTCTTCTGAAGATGTCTGTCGCAGCACCACTCGTTTTCATAGCTCCTTGGGCATCTGTTTAAACAGTTTTTGTCCTCTCGCAACAAGACTATTTTCCTTCAGGATTGTGAATGTTTCCTGACTAACTCTTAATTTGGGGAATGACACATTCTTCCTTTTCTACTTTCCACTGATTTTTGTTGGGATATAGGGTTCAGAGTAAGAGTAGGGACTAGTTCAGAGCTTTCCGAACTGTGTGTCGCGACCCATTAGTGTGTCGCCAATACCTCCCAGGTGTGTCGCCAAATTTAGTTAATTATTTTCAATGTTTTTGTATTTTAAAAATTTTGATTTTTGTATCAACAAAATCGGCTACAAGATAAACCACCTACTGAAAAATTATCTGATATTTGATATTTGATAACAAAATTAATTAGTGTGTCGCCAACGTGAAAAGTTTATAAAGCTCTGGACTAGTTTCTCCATTATTTCCAAGTGTAAATAATGATGTATCGCCCCCTTCTTCCTTCCAGTGAATATAGGACTAATTCCTTTCCCAGTAATTTATTTCTTTGCACCCTTTGATCTTGGCTGTGAAGCATCTCTGAACCCTTCTATCTAATGTCATCTTTTTTATATGGACATGTTATGATCGAACAGTGTCCAAACATAGTTATGATCAGCTATTTCAATAGAGTAGTCGTTACATTCCTATCCCTCGTTTGAAGGTTCTCAGTGTCTGCAGTTATTCTTTTTGCTCTGTTTACTGCTATCTTATCTTGTGTTGTAAATCTCGTGTATATAGTGTATATATACACAATGTATGTATATATATATATATATATATATATATATATTTATGTGTGTGTGTGTGTGTGTGTGTGTGTGTATGTGTGTTAGCCACTAGTTTTGGCTCTCCTCCCATTTCATTGTCAACCCTGGTGAACTAGCTTACAACTTTTCTGTCCTAAATGACTTGGAGCAGATTACCTTACTCTTATCCCTGGTTGCATAAGAGATAGGCCCAACATTCTGGATTTATTTATTACCTCTCATCCTTCTTCTTACTCTGTGAAACTTTTCTCTTCGTTGGGGACCTCCGATCACAATCTTATAGCTGTTTCCTGTCCTATCTCTCCAATACGGCTTTTGGATCCTCCAAGAAGAGGCGCCTTTCGTCCCTTCAGCACCACTATGGGGCACCCATAGGCAGTACTTCTGTGATTTCCTATGGAATGCTTACTCCATCCGTGGCCGGGGCCCTTTTGGTTGTGCTGAGCGCATCAGAGATCTGATTCTCTCGGGCATGGAGGTGTACATTCCATATTTTATCCTTACTGCTAATGTTAAAAAACCTTGGTTTAACTTTACTTGATCTAATGCTAATCGCAACAGAGTGTATTCAGTATGAATATGTCATTTGTGCAATAAGAAAGGTGTACCTTTCGCGAGGTTCACAGACCCCGAACCAGACTCAGAAGGCTAATGTGTGTGTGTGTGTGTGTGTGGACGGGGGTTGTGGGAGCTGTATGATGCCTTGAAGCACAATGTTTAAAACTCAAAGTTTCGTACATGTTTAATTTTATTGAAAATTATTATGGCTTATAATTAGCAGCTATTTTGTAAAATTATTGTCATATCATATAGCTATACGCATGGATGTACTTAGGGAAAAACAGAAGGAACCGTGAAAATAGGTTGATAAAAAACCATTCATATATTAGCATTATAAAAATAGAGGAGGCACGGCCTCCCATACCTCCTCTGAAAATCCGTCGCTGCCGATTTGTGAAGATTGAGTATGCGTAAATTTCATTCATAAAGTATTACTATTACTATTTTCTTTGTGGTTATTTCATTGAGTAAATGATGTATTATAACCAGACAACGTCACAATAGCTTCAGCGTTGGAGCGAATATCTGTATAAAAACTGTTTTGTTTAGAGTTAAATCATGTGAAATATTTATATATGGCTTTCCCCGTCCAACTGTTCCCAAAAGTGTTGTACATAAACGCAAAATTGAGATGTATAAACTTATAAAA
>JAJOZX010001301.1:22500-152500 GCA_023014485.1 Bathynomus jamesi
TCTGGCAGGATTTTGAATTGAGTTACCAATTATGATTAACGTACTTAAGAAAGAAATATGCAACTATTGTACATTGAATCAGCAAACTTATCAAATACACAGTATATATTTACGGTATATATATGTATATATATATATATATATATATATAATGCACCTTTCATACATTTCACGTGCTTAATTATGAAATTCATCCCATATATATATATATATATATATAGCGAGGAATAGGAGGACGAAAAGATGGTACATGTTTATTATCAGACGTTTCGGAAAAATTTCCTAAACGTCTGTAAGAGTTATAATGCTATTCCCAAATTTATTAAATTCAAACTATACAACAAACGACTCTATAACTCTAATATATACAAATCGTTCCAGTGCAAATTGTTGAGTAAAGAAATTAAATTTAAGCATTCCAATAGTAAAAGACTTCTTGCTAAATATAATTCTCTCTTAACCCAATTAAAAGAATCCGTAAGTCTTATCGACTATTTAATGTTAAAAAATCAAACTATTAAAGATGTCAACATCTACCGGAAACAAATTCAACAACGACACAATAGCCCCTAAATCCTGATCAAACCATTTTCAACTTTTCTAATAGAACCCTAAGTACTAATGAAAAACGACTCCTCTCCTTAAGCCTAGATTTTAAACTCCCACAACTTAAGATAAATTATTTTAAGCCCTTTTTATCCTTTGAAAAACTCTTTCATAGTTTAAAAAAATTCTCAATAGTTGACGAGTCAAAACTTCCGTTTTTAAAGTCCTCACTCACCCACATCGCTAATAAACATTTTTATAGCTTTAAACCTCATAAAGTTTTTTCCCCCCTTATTAATAGAAAAGACCTCTCCTGCCTTAAAGAACTATCTAAAGACGACTCCATTATCATTTCACGCCCCGACAAAGGCAAAGGCACCGTCCTTCTTAATAAACCAGATTACATTAATAAGGTCAACAACGTTCTTAACGATCCCACCAAATTTAAAAAGATTAACGATAATCCTTTAACCCTTTACCTAAAACTTGAAGATAAAATCAACCGTTTCCTCAGGAAACTACATGATCAGAACAAAATTTCAGAAGGCACTTATAACCAAGTACGTTCTTCCGGCTCATCCCCAGGTACTATCTATGGCCTCCCTAAAATACATAAACCCAACTTACCCATTAGACCCATCCCTTCGACCTACACTACCCACAATTACAAACTGGCAAAATTCATAATTCCCACTTTAACCCCCCTCACCCAAAACGAATACTCCGTCACCAACTCCTACGAATTCGCTAAAGAAATATGGGCCATAAATAACTCAAATAACCTTCATATGCATAGTTTCGATACAGTATCCCTCTACACCAACGTTCCAATTAAAGAAGCCATCGATATCTGTATTAACAGCCTTTTCGCCAACAATCCGAACACAGTTTTGAATCTAACAAAACATGAATTTACCAAACTGCTTACGCTCGCCGCCTCAGACACCTATTTTTTCTTTAACCAACAACTTTATAAACAAACCGACTCATTAGCTATGGGATCCCCCTTAAGTGCCACTTTAGCGAACATCTTCCTCAGCCATCACGAAAATAACTGGCTACTTCATTGCCCCACTCATTATAAACCACACCTATATAAAAGATACGTTGATGACACCTTTCTCCTTTTTCACAATGCCACCCACGCCCCCTTTTTCTTAACTACCTTAATTCCCAACATAAAAACATTAAGTTCACCAAAGAAGACGAATCCAATAACACCCTTCCCTTCCTAGATATTACAATAACTAAACAAAACAACAAATTTAGCACTTCCATATATCGAAAACGCACGTACACAGGCCCGGGTACTAATTTCCTAAGCCACATCCCTTCGCTATATAAAAAAACAGTATTAAAATCTTAATCTACCGTGCCTACCATCTTTGCTCCTCGCACTTATCCTTCCACCATGAAATAGAGTTAATTCTTAATTTCAGCATTAATAACTCTTTCCCAAAACATCTGTTACAATCTTTAACCAGAAACTTTCTTAATAATTTTATCAACCCCCCCTTAAAGTTCCCACTGTTAAAAAAGACGTACAATATTTTTCATTCCCCTATTACGACCACATTAGCCACAAAATACTTTCAGAACTCCGTCTCTTACTCACCCCGCTTTACCCCCAAATTAAATTTCATTTCGCTTTCACCAACAACAATAGTATCAAACCTTACCTCAACCATAAAGAAAAAACACCCCAGCCACTTGCTTCTTCCACTATCTACGCTTTTAATTGTGTTTGCTGCAAAGCGAACTATATTGGCAGTACCATCCGCCAATATCAAACAAGAGTGGACGAGCATCGTGGGATTTCTACAAGAACTTCACAGCCCTTGAACAAACCCTCCAAATCAGCAATAAGGGATCACTGCCACCTTCACACCCACCCGTTACTTTCCTCCATTTCAAAATCATTAATTCAGCCAACCAACTAATCGACCTCCGCATACTTGAGTCCCTTTATATCCTCAGTATCCAGCCAACCCTCAACGATTACAGTTCTGCTTTCAATTTAAACATTGCCAAATAAACTCTCAAACTCAAAAGAAATCCACCATCACTCCGCCCGGCTCCATCTTTCTAATATGGAATTCTTTCAACAGGCAACCATTCCCAATCTTCTGTACAATTAGTCTCTCATTACGTTAACAATTTGGTAAGAACCCCTTCAATTCTGTTTCACCTAAACCGTTTTTATTTTTTACTTATTGTCCATACTTTCATACTTTATATCATTTAATTTTTAATCTTCTAATTTAATACATACTGTAACTTACTATTAATTCTCGCTAATTGTTGCGCCATTTTAATTTATTGTTCGTTTTTATTTATTATACTTATTTGTTTATAAACTTTTTAGCACTGATGATGGAAATTGAATTTTTCCGAAACGTCTGTTAATAAACATGTACCATCTTTTCGTCCTCCCATTCCTCGCTAAGCTACGCTTCCCTAAGAACAAACCATTCAACCAAGTTATATATATATATATTGGCAAACAAATAATAATGTTCAAGCTGGTAATTGATGATAAATAATAATAGTTATATTGGCTAAACTACATAATGTAGCTTAATAATATTTCTCATATCGGGTATAGTCTGCCAATAAGCCCTTTCATTTCATTTCGCTTCATTTCATATTAATGTAGAATAAATTAATTTTAATTAGGATAAGCAAAAGTTACCCCTATAATTGAAAATAAAATGTTTTATTTTAATATTATTTAATATTTTTATTTAACTTCATATAATACAAATAATAAACAAAGAAATTGCTATTGATTTAAAACGTGATTAATCTGAGTTTAAATTTGGTGATGTTCGCATTTTGTTAACACATGAAAGTGGAATTACATTTGAAAAGGTATTTGGTATTGGATTATAATATGAGTCATTGCGTGTTTTGAGGTCGATGCATACTCTCGTTAGGCCTGTTAAACTTTTTTTCAGATATTTATTTTAAGTTTTCATTTCTAATGTTTAAGGGTAAAAGTTCAAAAATGAGTGTCAAACTCTGTCTGTTTTTGTTTGATTTTGTTTGTCTCATAAAAGACCGTGAAAGAACCCCACAGGAGGATTTTTTTTTTCTCCTGAAGAAAGGCGAGGATGAATCCTTTTTTTTTCACGAGGAGGGGGCCACAAGTGGCCCCAAAAGTGGCAAGTGCCCTTCATTAAGACCTGTGAAGCCCAACAAATGGGTAGGAATTTAAGGAAGGGGGGCCAATTATAACGGAGGCGAAGGCCTCCAGGGGGCCCCTCCAGGGATAGGATTTCAGAGCACCCCAACTTCCTCGTCCGAAATGCGGGGATACTACTAATCTCTATTCAGGAAGAACACATTACATGAAATAGACATTGATTAACAGAATCAGCAGTACGACTGAAAATATATTTGTAAATAGCAATGCCCTCGTAAATTCTGGAATTATAACCACAAACATCAGTGATCAGTTTCCTACTTACGCTATATAGAATAACATTGTTCAGGTTGCAGATAAAAGAACTATTGAGTACAGAGGTAAAAAAAGAAAATTTATTTGGCTCTAGAAAATACTCGATTTGACTGTGACGAACGTATATGAATGACGCAGATCATATGTTTCAGTTCTTCTATGACACCTTATTCCATATTTTTAATACTTGCTTTCCTTTAACCCTTTAATGACGGATGGTACCTTAAGGTCCACCAGAAATAATAATATAAATTGTACTACAATGCCTCGTTTCTATAAATGTTTCTACATGTTTATATATAGATGTCATTTAGTTGTTGAGAAAGGAACCCAAAATGTGTATCATTTCAGTGACTTACTAAAATATTTAGTTTTGAATAACAATAAAACCTATACGTTCTGGTAACAAGAGTGACCGCATATGCTGCGGACTAGTCCTTAAAGGGTTAAGGAGGAAAACAGTTTCGCCCAAAAAGGTCTCAAATCCACGGATCACTTCAGGAATTATGACTTCAATAGAGAACAGAGATAAATTATTCAAACTGCAATTACAAAGCAAAATTTATAAAGTACAATATACTCAATACAGAAACTAATTAACTAAAATAATCAAAATTGCAAAATATAACTATTACAACGATCAATTTTCCAAACATAAAGGAGAAATGAAAAACACTTGGACAACCATAAACAGTCTTCTCGGAAATCAACTTAAGAAAAATTCAATACAGAAATTAAATGTTGATGGTAAAGAAATTACTGATGATACTTCTATTGCAGACTCTCTAAATATACATTTTACTTCAGTAGCGGATAAGCTTTGCTGAGTTACTAAATAATGATCACTCCCCTCTAGAATATATGCCACCCAGCCCACTAAATTAATTTTCTTTTGTTCCTGCTACCTCTACTGAGGTCCGGAATATTATTGGTAAATTAAAAAACACAGAAAAATAACATTCATAATATTCCTGTACCTATAGTGAAACTTGTTAAAGATAAGATATCTGCAACTTTGGCTAAAATCATTAATCAAAGTATTTCCAAAGGAATATTCCCATCAATGCTAAAAACAGGTTGTATAACACTCCTTTTTAAAGTGGGTGATCCTACACTAACAACAAATTACAGGCCGGTGTGTTCATTATTTGTGTTCAGCAAAGTTCTTGGAAAAATTGTCAAAAGTAGAATGCAGCGACATTTATGATAAAATCGTGCAATTTATTATCTCCAAATCAATAATCCGTAATAATGAAACAACGGAAATGGCTATTTTAAATCCTACGGAAAATGCAAATATAGCTAAAGAGAAAAAAGAAATAATGATATCATTAATTATGGATTTCGGTAAGTCGTTTGATGTAATAGACCATAATATTCTACTTACTAAATTATACTGTTACGGCTTTAGAGGAGCAATCAGTGATCGGTTTAAAAGTTATATGTTCAATAGATATCATTTTGTATCAGTAAATATGGTTCGCTCAACTAAAGCGCTTGTCGAACATGGTGTTCCACAGGGCTCAGTTCTGGGTCTACTGTTATTTATATACAGTGTTGGGCACTAAAGCGTTAATCCGATAACAGTTAATTAACGAAGTTAACTTTTTTAACGGACTATTAACGGAAGTTAATTTCCATTTATCGTTATCGGACCAGTTAACTTCCGATAACTCGATATTTAGTCTGTTAAAGTCCGTTAACACGTTAACTGCGAGGAGTCATTCACGGAAGATCACCGCTCCGCGAATGAATTCAAACCGCCATAACTTCAGTCTGCCAATTCCGTCCTCTGCCGCAGTGGAACGGCTCTTCTCTCTCGGCAAGGACATCCTGAGGCCCAAGAGGTCAAGACTGGCAGTTGGGCCTAACTTTGAGAAGTTGGTCTTTCTGAAGGGCAACCAGCACATTTTGTCATAGTCTTTAATAAATGTGCCTAAAATTTAATTTTACCTTTCAGTTCCCGCCATAATAATTCTCTGGTAAATTAAAATTTAGTTAATGGATAGTGGTTACAAGGGTTTCAAAACATGTAATCAGTACATTTTTTTTAAAAATAAAAAAAAAGTTATTAAGCAAAAAATTGCAAAACTTGATAAAAATACAGTTAAATACCTATTTATTGTTGGATTTTGCATAAATAAACATTTTCTATGGGTTATAAAGCTTTTTTCCTTGATTTTTTAAATGTTAGTGAAGAAATAGTTATCGTTAACGGATTATCGTTAACTTCCGTTAACTTTGTAGTAAAATTATCGGATTATCGTTATCGGAGTTAAAAATTGGGGTTAACGGATTATCGTTATCGAAGTTAACTTTTTGGTTAACGGTGCCCACCACTGCTTATATATATATATATATATATATATATATATATGACCTTCCACGTTCATCTGATATACTGAACTTCATAATGTTTGCAGATGATAAAACTGTCTTTTTCAGCAAAGATGTTAATTCAACTAAAAATACATATATTTAAATCAGAATTTATCATTGCGATGAAATGGTTCACCATCAATAAACTCTTCCTAAATACCAGTAAAACAAATTTCATGATTTTTAATAATAAAAGAAATGGGAATCTTGAATTTAATGCTGATGAAATCGCTGTAAAGGTGTGTACTGTAACAAAATTTCTTGGTCTAATGCTAGATAAGAATTTCCAATGGAGTGATCATGTAAATTATATCGCGAAAAAGATTTCAAGGAGCGTTGCTATAATGTTTAAACTTAGAAATGTAGTCCCTAAACAAGTTTTATTGACTCTTTATCATACACTTCTTCTTTCTTATATAACGTACTGCACCCTTGTTTAGGGAAACTCCGCTAACAATGCACTAAAAGGCATCTTTGTCATCCAAAAAAGAGCAGTAAGGTTATTATCTGATGCTGATTTCTTTGATCACTGAAGTGCATTATTTAAAGAGTTAAAACTAATAAAGTTTAGTGATATAATCTAACTGGCATTTTGTGGTGCTGGTTAAGTGTGCGGTCTACCTAGCTTTTAGTTAGCCTTATAAGGCTAACTAATGAAACTATCATGACTTAACCTAACCAATCGTTAGGACAACTGTACGCCCTTGACGATTGGTTAGGTTAAGTCGTGATAGTTTCATTAGTTAGCCTTATAAGGCTAACTAAAAGCTAGGTAGACCGCACACTTAACCAGCACCCATTTTCTTTTTATTTACAAGGGTAAGAACAAAATCATTAATTTCCAAAGGGTAAATAGATATTTTGTAACTTATCAAGAAATCCACTCGTATCAGACCATAAATAGCTTAAATTTAGATTGTCTTCATTTCCAAAACTACCAATTTTCATTGGATTGAAACTATGGAGTGATTTAAATGCTGATATAAAAAATATTATGAATGTAAATTCGTTTCAAACCAAGTTGAATCCCGATTAATAATGGCATACTAATAAAAATCTAGGATTAATGAACATTACTATTGTTTACTCATTTCTCGTGTGTAATCTAGGATTAAAGACATATTACTTGTGATTTTTCGGTTCTTATCTCTCATATACAGTATAATAGTGATTTCTTTGTATGGTATTGGTATAATACCTTCAATAATGACCTTGAATTTGTCATATCGATAAGGATAATTTGAGATTAATACATACTTTAACTATTAATAATACTTATTTATTTATTTATTTATTTATTATTAATTAATAATAACTAACTGTTTTATTTTTAATAAGAGCCCAGTAAAGCCTAAAACTTAAGGGCCAAATTAAATAAAATTAATAATCCAGCTTCACAATTATTTATGTCATTGTAAATTGTAAAACCAATGTATTCATTTTATTATTAATAAAGGTTATTCAATTCAATTAAAAAATTCAATACATTACATCCATACTGGTTTACATAATGTTGGGATTAATGTTTAATTTTTGTAGTTTAATTACAACATTCTTATCCGAGTAGGCCTATGCCATTGGGAAGCATGACAGCTTTTCAGGCAAATGTCTTTGAGATTCATTTCTATTTTTACATTGGGAAATGTCAAATATAAATAGAATTTGTGGAAAATAAAAATAATGTTGCATTTAGTTAACTCTGTCATTGCAAATGAAAATTTAAATAATCTTTAAAACAATAGAAAATGATAATAGAAATAATAATAGAAATAAAAGAAAAGAAAAATGATGAACAATACAATCATGATACAATCTTAAAGTTACAAAAATACAGATGAGTGAGGTATATTATAACGATGGCGTAATATATTGGAAACTTTTAACATCTAATGTATATGGTTTATGATTGTACCCATTCAAGATTGTGAATTTTCTATATGTAATAGGTGATTTTCATTATTTGGTAATATTTACAAATTACAATATATATATATATATATATATATATATATATATATATATATATATATGCATACACACACACACATACATTACTAGGCGTTTATAAAGTGTTTCTTTAGTGATTTGCGAAACGATATTGGTGATGGGTGCTTGGTTGATGTTTATAGGTATAGCGTTCCAGATATCTGCCCTTTTCTTGGAGAGAGCATTTCCTGCAATTTGCATGGAATAATTTGGTTTATGTATGAAATCATTGAGAAGCCTTGTATTATGATTATGGTTGATCTAATGGGGCAAATCGCCCTGTGAACGGGCGAAGTATAGTTTGTATTATTAGCAACTTTGTACATACTGATACCGAGAGTAAGTTTATACAGGTCATATAGTTTTAGAATATTTAAGTTTCTGAACACTGGAGAGGTTTGAGATCGTCTGTCATCATTGTCCGAGAGAGTTCGTAAAATTTTTTTATGAATTACTTCTAGCGGTTAATTCTTTGTACTACCCCATTCTGTGATTACGTATTGCAAGTGTGGATGGGTAAATGAGTAATATAATGTGAGGAAGGCGTTTTGAGGAATTGCTTTTCTGAGTTTAAACATTATGTAGATAAATTTAGATATTTTGAATTTGATATGTTGTGTGTGGCTTTTGAAATTTAATTTTGTATCTAACTTGATGCCAAGAACTTTAACTTCATTTACTTTTGCAAGAAGAGTGTTTCCAATTATTAATGGTGTGTGCAAGATTGCAGTTATTTTAGTTAAGATCATATATGATGATTTTGTGAAGTTTAGAAAAAGATTATTTGCACACATCCATTTACAGACATGATTTAATTGCCTGTTCACTTCATTCATTAGGTAATTGATATCGTGGTGTGTAGAAGTGAGTGTTGTATCATCTGCACATTGAATACAGTCTAATGGTGTTGATCGATAAAACTCATTTACATGTATTAAGAAGAGTAAGGGTCGAAGGATTGATCCTTTTGGAACCCCATTTTCTAATATTGCATATTCTGATGAAATGTCATTTACTTTAACATACTGGTGACTCGGCCTCGGCCTCGGATCTCAAAAGTGGCCTTGGTCTCGGCCTCGAGGCCAGCTGAAAAGTAGAAAGTTCTCGTGATTTTCGTGAGGCCTTAGGGAATCCTGATTTGTTTTGTTCTGTAATTTTCAACCCCCGGTAGCGTTAGGGTGGAGATTCTTCAGGTAGGCGTGATCGGGGTGGATATTCTTCAGGTGAGGACCATGACCTGACAGGTGACCGTATGTGGCGGCGTACTTTGATAAATATTATTCAGACAGGTGACTAGTCAGGCGGCAGTCTTTGATAAATACTATTCAGTTAGATGACCAACGGATTAGTGACAGGTCACTGTGACATTAGGTACATAAATATTATATATGTCACGGTATATAAATATTATTCAGTCAGTCAGCAATTGACTTAATGTAGCAAAACTAGTGTGGGAAAGCAATCTATCAGTTGGTCATCAGTTGAACTGAGCTCATATAATGTGTTCGTGTTATTTATGTGTATAAACTATTATAGTGTATCTATTTCTATAACAAAAAATAGGCCAAACTAGCGAAGAATACCACCTGGTATACTAATAACAAGCTACTAGCGTCGATAATTTTGTTTTTCGCCCGTCGTAAATTGTAACATAAACTTCAAAATAATATGATTTGAAATGAATATGTAATATCGGATGAAAACAATAATTTTGCTAATATCGGCATTATAAATGAGATATAAATTGTTATATTGTTTGCAAATAATTTTTTCAGTCTTTTTCATTTACTTTAATATTATAAAGTATTATACATATAACTTTAAAAATGTCTGATAATGAATAATATCAGGTGAAAATATACTCTTGAATCACATTACATATAAAGCATATTGAAATATTAGATGCAAATATATTCTTAATATTATCGTTATTATATTATTATCGTATATATAATTATATAATAATGACATGATATAAACCTCATACCTATAGGCCTACCATACATCAGAAACATCTTTCACATACAGTACAAGCTATAATTACATTAATGATCTTTGGTAGACTTTAAGACCACAATTTCTCATTGTCAAGATACATAAAAATGCAAAACTTAAAAAAAATAAGGCATCTCCAAATGTATCTCTGTTTGCAATGCTCGCTAGAGTCGCTAATAATTGTAGCCATTCAGAAATTATACGATCAACACCCAGTGAGTTAATACAATCTTGAAATTTTTTGCAGGATCATCTTCACATCATAACTTTCCATGTTATCATAAATACTTGAAATATTGTGGGTATATTAAAATGAAAAATAAGAACTGCATGTAATGAAATATAAAAAGTTAGTGGGCTAATGTATGGTGCCCAGGAACTCTTGTTCTGGCAACTGTGTCTGACTGTGTGACCCGGAAATTGTAAACACATAGCGTGTCGGTGTTTTGGTGTGGCCGTGTGTGATAGATGAACGTGCTGAATGCTTAATAATTCCCTTTTATTAGGTAAGTGAAGTGAGCTTTGTCTTTGTTTATTAATTTTGACTAAAATCTTTTTTTTCCTTATGGCTTTCAAAAAAAGAAGAGATACAGGATAGTGTGAGGCTACGGTAGGTTACCTTTGGAAGAGCTTTAGGCCTAGGCTAGGCTAGATTGTTGAGCCTTTCCAAAGCATGGAGGAGCTTATTCGTAAAAGATTTCGAAGTGAGTATTTCCACCCAGAGGTACAAATACCGCATTCGTTATTTGCATCCGAATATCACACCTCTGGGTGTAAATACCGTCAGCCTAACAATCTTAGGGCCTCGTGAGGCCTCCCCTAAAAAGGCCTCGGCCTCGAGGTCTTTGAAAAATGTATGTCATCGGCCTCGAGGCCTGAGGCCAGGCCTCGTCCTAATGCCTACTGGTGACGATTAGAGAGATATGACAAACCAATTTAGTATATTTCCCCTTATGCCATATGCGTTTAATTTATCTAGTAAGATATCATGTGAGAGCGTATCAAAGGCTTTCGACAGGTCAAGGAAAACTAAGATTGTTTGTGTTTTGTAGTTTAAGTTTTTATAGATATCTTCTCATCGTATGTTAATGGCGTCGTTTGTGGTGTGGCCTTCTCTAAACCCAAATTGTGTTTTTGTTAGGATGTTGTATTTAGCTAAGAATTGATTAGTCTGTTGTATACGATTCTTTCAAATACTTTACTCAGAGATGGTAAAACGGAGATTTGTCGGTAATTGGATGGAGAATCAGGGCTGCCTAATTTGAATACTGGACAAAACCCTGGCTCTCTTCAGGTGACCAGGGCATACACCTTGTACTATTGACTCATTCGTAAGTCTTGTGAGTGGGGTTTTTATGTCATCTGATATTAGTTTACTGTATATATTTTCACTGGAATTAAACTGATTTCAGCACTTTTATTTTTAAGTTTTTTAATGTAGCTGATGTTTCGTTTGGCAGAATTGGTTCAAAGAAGAAAGTATTTGGTGTGGGCAGACGCGTACCGAAGGGGAGGGCGACAGGGGCGATCGCCCCATCCCCTTGAGCTAATAAATTATTATTTTGATTATTTTTACATATTTAATTTACATATTCAATTAAATATTTTACATATTTAATTTCATTATTATTTTGATTATTTTATTATTAATTATTATTTTGATTATTTTTACGTATTTAATTTACATATTCAATTAAATAGTTTACATATTTAATTTCACGCGCCAATCGAAAAATGTTAGCTCGCTTTCTGGCGATTTTGTGTTTCATGAGTATTGCGTCATTTTTCATGGCACCTGGCAACCGCAGTTTATCGATTTTTGTTTACATTCATTTAAATATTTAGTTTGTGAACTTTCTAAATTTTGATAATTTTAAGTATTGATTAAAACTTTGTGTGTATGAATGTGTGTTTGTAATCATGTGTGAAGGCCGCTTGGTCTCAAACATGTAACTAATAAATGAAATGAAACATTATGTTATTTTTAAAATTTGGTATTCAGTTTTTTACACATTTTAAAATTTAGTTTCAAAGTTTTCATTTAATTTACAATTTTTCACATTGCATTGCACACACAAAATTTTGTGTGGATTTTGTTTGGATTTTTTATTTCATTATAATGGACTTTAATGTTATGGTTAGTAATAATTCTTATTTCTATTTGTAACTTTGTAGAGTACTATTTGCAGGTGTCACAGGACTAAAGATAATGGACCTTTATAAATTTTTCAAAAGAAAAAATTTCCAAACTGACAGTGGTTCTACAGAGCATGATGATCAAAGTAATGTTAATCCCAGTAAAATTGCTAGGTTATAACAGGATGAGAATGAAAGTAAAAAAATTTCGGCGCCTTCAGCGCTAGCTCTTGCCTTCCCTACTACTAAAATTCTAAAATGGCTTAGGATCCCGAAAAATCTCAATCCGGCCCTGAGAATAATTTTCTTTTATAAAGGTAACAGTCCAAGGAAATGCTTAATCTCGAAATTAGCCCTTTTTTATTCTTATTAATACAAATCTGAGCATCCTAATTGCGATTTGCATTGAATATTATGTTACTAATCAGATTTTTATCATAATTTTTGTTTTTTATATAATTTTTATATTTTTATTCATAATGTGTCTTAACAGTAGCTAGTTAATCATCTCTAACTGAACGATAAGCTCATCATGAACGTACATAAAAATTATTTATCTCTATTTCAATTATACTTCTACGATTAGTTCCAAGTTCACCCCCCTTTGGTAAATTTCTGGGTACGCCCCTGGGTGTGGGTTGTGGCATATATTGTTGGTCGTGACTCTCTGATTCTGGAATGGCAGCTGCCATATTACTTCCTATTTTTTAAAAGAAATTGTTTAATAAATTGGCGATGTTTATGGGATCACTATAGGAAATTCCATCCTGTGTTAACGAATTTACAAGATTTGTCTTTCCTTTTTTGGCGTTAACTAGAACCTTTAAAGTAAGCACACCGGACAAAAAATTAGTCACCCCTAATAGCACCGATAGTAGGAAGTTCAAGGTCACAGAGAGGGCGCTGATCTAGCATTGGTAAGTGACAAGTAGCGGTGACGTAGCACACAGGATCAGATCTGTTTTGTGAGGTGGTGAAGAACAAAGTGTGTTGGATATAGTCT
The DNA here is from genome assembly GCA_023014485.1 of Bathynomus jamesi. Taxonomy (NCBI): domain Eukaryota; kingdom Metazoa; phylum Arthropoda; class Malacostraca; order Isopoda; family Cirolanidae; genus Bathynomus; species Bathynomus jamesi. The sequence goes on from JAJOZX010001301.1 coordinate 36,006, forward strand.
GCAAAATGGGTTGTGAGGCAGACGTTACTCAGTGGCAAAAAGGAGCCATCGTGTTTGGCAGAGCCCACGGACACAAAATGTCTGAAGTAGCCCAGTGTGTCAACGCGTACTGTCCAGCGAGTTTACAAGGAGTGGTGTAGTTCGCAATCAACTGACAATCGACGGCGTAACTGTGGCCGGAAAACAATTCTCGACAATAGGGGCCGCCGCCATGTTTCTCGTCTAGTAACTGCAAATCGTTTTCAAACCAGAGAACAATTGCTCGAAGAAACCAATGAGTTTCTCCAGCGACCAATTTCCGAACGGACATTGCGACGAGAACTGCATGCGATGGACATCTGGAGCAGGGTACCACGGAAGAGGCCGCTGTTACAGCAAGTCACAAATTGGCACGTTATAAATGGGCTCAGAGGCACAAAAACTGGACTGCGGCAGATTGGAAACGTGTAATTTGGTCCGATGAGTCCCGTTTTTGTTTGTTCTCCAATGATGGGAGGCGACGAGTACATCGCAGGTCCAATGAAGCCTTTAATCCTGAATGCGTCGAAGGTGTTGTTCAGGCTGGAAACAGAAAGTGAAGCGCAGGAATAGACATCCACGGACTCTGGCGGAACTTCGGGACCGGCTGATGAACGAGTGGCAGCAAATCGATGTTCAGTACATGCACAACCTCGTAGAGTCTCTGCCTCGCCGGATTCGTGCGGTTATCAAGGCCAGAGGCGCCGTCACACGTTATTAGGTACATTCTGAGAGGGGTGACTAATTTTTTGTCCGGTGTGCTTATTATATAATCCTTTAGGATTAGATTTTTGTTTGGTAATTTAGAACAATAATGGTCCGCTTTTCCCGTTTTTATGAGCGAATTTAGTCTTACAATAATTTATATATGTTTCTTCATTGATAATATCATTCTTCCATATTTTATAGAGAGAATGCTTACAGTTTATGCTTACAATGAGGGCTGGAATGATCCACTGATTGTTAGAGTTCTTGTTTGACAAGAGTTTCGACTTTATAGGAAAATTAGTATTAAATATATCCATTAGTATGTTTGAGAATGTTTGAAATTTTGTTTCTATTTCACAGTCAATTTTCATTCTCTCCTCTATTTGTAAATGGCTAATCAGTATTGTATATGTGGGCAGATGGTCCGAAATATGTAATAGGAGTATACCTGACGTACAGTCAAGTGTAGATGGCACCCAGATTTGGTCTAATAAAGTGGAGTTTTCTATGGTGTTATGTAGTCTTGTTGGCTTAGTTATAGTTAAATTAAATCCATTTGCTGTAACGAGATTGTAGAAGTAGTTACCATTATTGTTAGAGTTTGTTTATATATATATATTTATATATATTTGAACTTTAGTAAAACAACAAACAAACAAACAGACACAGTCGGTGTCGCTGTTCTCTGTTGTCGTACTGCAGACGCGGTTTTACGGTTCTGCGGGTTAGAATGATACACCGAATATGCCTATCTCTGTGTATGTGTCTCGGTTCTGCGGTGTCATGCTGCGGTTGCGACGACAGCGGGGTGCCCCTTAAAATTCATAATAATTTTCCATGAATTATAAACTTTAAAAAATTTTAGCACTAAAATGGTGGCCGTTAAACTTTATATTGTTACGTCATATTATTTTCCATTTTGGAAATTTTCTTCTTTTAACTTATATTTTACTTCGGCTAACCTGAATAGTATTTTAATAGCTTCTGAGACTTCAAAATTAACTCCATTTACTACCACTATTTGTGTTGTTTGAGTCAGAAAATTAAATAGCCATTGTCCCTGCTTTGCAGTAATTCCTGCATTCTTAAGTTTGTGTTATAATACCATGATCACGTTTATCGAAGGCTATAGCAAAACTAGTATATAATTATATCTGCTTTATCTTCGACACAATGTTTTCACCGTTTTCTCTTAATAGTCTAATAATTGTGAAAAGGCATTATCTTCTAGCCCTGAAACCATGTTGATTTAAACTGAACAATTTCTTTTCTTTATGTAGTAAGCAATTTTGTTTCTAATTATACATTCAAAGCACTTTATAAAGTGGGAAACGAGCGCTGTTCAGTGATAATTGTTAGGCATTGTTCTGTTATCTTCAGTGGTGTAGTGCTAAATAAAGAAGTGAGGGAACGCATTTTGAAAGTGTTATTCAGATGCGAGGGGGACAATGGCGAGCGCGGCGAGCCCATACATATGCACTGGATATTAGGATATATTCCAAGGTTGAAGATGCAGTATTTCCAGTGTCATTAGATATAAGACATCCAGTACGATCAATAAAAATAGCTAACAACTGGAATGATTAACTAAAAAAAAGTTAACAACTGGTACGCCGTGGTGACTGTTTCACCAGATCTTTATAGGCTAGCATTGCCTCAGTCGAAGCTAAAAGAAATGAAGCAGTTAATGATTCTTTCTCATATTTCTTCTAGGGGTGGGAATTAAAATTTCACGACGTTAGAGATTTGTAAGTTCGGTCGGATTTATTTGAAATAGTGAGGGAACGCCGTTCCGTCTACCAAAAAAAGTAAGGGAACGCAGTTTCCACGCGTTCCCACAACACTACACCACTGGTTATCTTCCTTGAATAAAGGAGCGATATTTTATATATATGCCTTGGAATCGCTTTTCCTTCGCCTTTTGGGTGTGCATTATATATATATATATATATATATATATATATATATATATATGGTGGCGAAAAAGTCGAGCATCATAGGAAATTTCAGTGTTGATTATAATATTATTTTTCTTTTAGGTAGGGGAAGTAGTATGCCAGCAAAAAGGTCGAATGCAATTGCAATGCAACATGGTGAGAGTGTTTTGAACCCCCCTCAGCCCCCCCAAAATATATATCTGCATATGTGAACTCCAAGGGCAACCTAACCTGGTTGCTCAGGCCCAGAAAAATATATGTATTATATGTATATATATATATATATATTATATTATATATATATATAATATATATATTATGCATATATATATATATACATATATATATACATGGTGTTTCAGGAGGAAAGGTCAATACTTCGGGAGGTAATAGTATCAGTCATTGTGAGAAAAAAAGTTCATATGAACATGTGTCTAATTCTGAATGGGTACGGAGATAGAGCTGTTTGAATCTGATACGCGCGCAGCTCTTCCTTCCCCTTCCCTCCCCTATAACCTTGAACCATGTAAGCTGTAATGTAAGCATGTAACATAAGTCAATCGACAGCTGACTGTTGTGAGTGACATTGTTTGGTGTTTGAAGCAGTGTTAAGAATGCAACACACCTTCACACATGCCGAATATGCAGATTTGGTGTATGTCTACAGTTTTTGCAATGGAAGTGCAACAGCTGCTGGTGCAGAATACCGGCGACGGTTTCCGAACCGCAGAATTCCGGATCGAAGAGTGTTTACCATGGTTTTCAACACATTGCGTGAGATTGGTACACTTCCCAGCGCTCATGTTTCATCTGAACGTAAAGGTCAACAAGATGTGGATGAAGTGGAAAACATTCTTCAGTTGGTAGAGCGTAGTCTACCCGTCTGATGATGCAATACCTAAATCAAACTTTCCCTGGTCGATGGATCGGCAGCGGTGGTCCCATTCAATGGCCACCAAGGTCTCCAGACCTCTCTCCGTTAGATTATTGTTTGTGGGGATGGATGAAAAGTCAAATTTACAAAAGAAAGGTGATACACGAGACGAACTGCTCGTGCGCATTTTGGATGCTGCTGCCTGCATAAAGGAACGTCAAGATCAACTCAGACGAACAACACGCGATCTTCGCACACGAGTTGCAAAGTGCATTGAGGTTGACGGTGGGATTTTCGAAAACGTATTTTAAACTGTAACAAATTTGTCATTTCTGTGTATGATACCATTCAAAATGCCAATGTTTAAACATTAAATGTTAGAAACAGTAATTGGTTTATCTTTCTTGATTACCATTAACAATGCTTTTATATTTGTAGATTGAAACAGCTCTATCTCCGTAACCATTCAGAATTAGACACATGTTCATATGAACTTTTTTCTCACAATGACCGATACTATCACCTCCCGAAGTGTTGACCTTTCCTCCTGAAACACCCTGTATAAATATATATATATATATATAATATATATATGTATATAGGGTGATGCAAAAAAGGGTCAAAATTTTTTTTTTTTCAATTTTCAGGGAGACACCCTCCTATTTTATTCATATTCCTAAGAAAGCATTGTATTCGAAATTTGGGGTTGAAAAAGAGAAAATTAGAGGTTGCTACCAAGCTTTAAAAATAAATGTATATCAGTTTGTGCTCAAAAATATTGTTTTGTTGATATTTTCGCCGGAGCCGGTTTGATATGTACCTAGTTAACCTAGTTTGAAAAAAACGATGACATTCTAGACTATAGTAACGTAGTGAGCTCATAAAATAGTAAATAATAGGCACGCTGATTTCCGCACCACCCTCTGAGGTACAGCGTATAGCGCGTTAACTTTTTTTTTATGTGGAAGTTTCCCCAGTAGGCATATCATAACCACTTATGTAGTTTATTTCGTTTTTTGTGAAGCAAGGTAATGTTTTCTTGTTTTTGTTTGAGAGTGACGACCTGTAACTTTTAACATTTGAAGAAGAAGGTATTGTTTCTGCTCTTCATCATGGTTATCAGTTTGTGTATTCCTCCATCAGTCGTACACCTCTTTCCGCAATGTCGTTTACCACTTTGAGTCCATATGCGATATCTCTTGCATTCGCATAACTTCCATCATCATTCCATTCTTCAGCATCTTTTTCAAGAAAAGTGCAAGGCACCTCTAGGATTTCAAAGAATCTTTGTGTTCGCAGTAACGAAATCCTGCAGTTGTTTCTGCCCAGCTGATTCAGGATTTATTGATGCTCGTTTGCTCGGTTTTGAGTCAACTGGTTTCTGCAGAGCATGCTTCTTTTGTTTTTTGTCTCATGCGAAACAGCTGAATCAAAAATGCAAGCGCCACAAGCTCCTCAGAGAGGTACCACAAATGTCTCAAAAACTTATTGAGTGCAGCACTTGCAATTTTGTCATCCTTTTGCTTGTAGAGCTGCAGACTTTGCACAAAATGCAAATCTGAACGGGGGGCGCAGATGAGGTATGGGTGCCAGATACCACGATCTGATGTATATCGCAGCTGAAAAGCAGCAAACATCTCTCAGTCCTTTTTCCTCTCTCTCAGTTAGTTTAAACTGAGATTTAAACATCCAAATTTTAATGCAGTAAATTAGCTTGCCATCCATCGTGCTCTGTGATAAGCTCCGGTGCTTTAAAGCTGATTCCTGACTTGGGCACTACCGATGAAAATGAGCGTTAGCTCGAGCAATTCCTTGTAGTCATCACGAGGCTGCTGTTCATCAAGCTGAGCTTGAGCAAATTGAATGAGTTCTTCAGCATCTGAGATTTTCTCTGCAATGTTAGGGTCATCTGTTGCTGTTTGGTAATTGTTCTTGTCAATTTCCACCCACTTTGCTTTGAATCTCTTAAACAGTTGTATGTCAGGGCCACTAGAAGATGGCAAGGAGACAGAAACTGCAGCTTCTAACACTATTTCGAAAATATGATGTCGGCAAGCCAGCCACAGCATATCTTTATCCAATCTTTGCTCTAGTAACATACAAGCACCACTCTTAGAACCTGTGTTGGAGGCAGTGGTGTCAAAACACATGCCCTTCACTTGGTCAGATATATTCCACTCCAATACTAACTGATGGACAGCATCTGCAATGTTTTGACAGTTCCTCTGGCAAGTTTGGGAATACCAAGAAGCTGATCAACTCCTTGGCCGAAATTATGAAACTGGCAGTCGATCAACATTTTCATGACCAGTAATATCTTCCAGTAGTTTGCCGTCCCAATGTATTTGGAGAGGGCAATTTGTTTCGAAATCCTGCTTCAAATTTTCTGCCATTGTCTTGCGGTTCCTTTGTCTTGCTCTCCGTATCGATGAATAGCTAACACTGTATTCTTCAGGGTTTTGCCCAAGAGCATTGATTGTTGGGATCAAGATTTCCGAAGCAGCTCTATCACTTACTTTTGCAGCATCAAGAGATACAGTACAAGCATTGAAGAATCCATAAGCTTTGCACTCTTAGACTTTGATCTACTTTGTCTCGAAGTTGATGGCTGCTGAGGGTCAGCAACAAATTCTTCTTCTGATTTTGAACTATCTTCATTCAAACTTGAAGGACTTGAACTTGAGAGCACTGCTGCTTCGAAAACGGCTGTTTCCCTCTTTCTTTTCTTTTCAAGCAATGTTTCCTTTTCTCTAGCAATCTCTTCCATTTGTGAAAAAAAAATTTATCCACTCCAGACATTTGCCTTTCTTCCTTTTTGTCGTGCAGCATCAAAAACTCACGATCTTCATCTATCTTTATCATGTCAAGAGCACTTGCATGGCAATGTCAAACAGATCTTGCAAGTCATTTTGCCAGCTCTCTTGTTTTTGAAGTAGTGCAGGTGATTGCTTTTCTTATTATTTCTGTTCTTCTTTAGTTTCTCCCACTCGTTGAAAGTTTCTTTACTCTCTCCACGACATGACATTTCAACACTGTGGGATGGTGCCTTTCCCAAATCCATAACATCTCTAGCAGTCAACAAAGCGCCGCTGTTTTCACCTGTTGCTTTTTATTGATCTTGTAGTTCATAAACAATGCTAATGTTTCCCTTTAGATGGAAGCTGGGTTTCTTTGAAGGACTCTATAGGGTCCTATGAGCCAAACAACTGTTTTTGTGACGCGTATGCCGCTCCATGAGTGCAACTCAGCAAACTGCTATACAACCACTCTCAGCGAAGGCAGCAAAGATACTGAATCAGTGACGCCGCACTTACACTGACGCGGCCGCCACAGTGACGTCACAGCAAAGAAATGATTCTAGAATGTTCGGCCACGGCGTCTATAGCAATGAAAGGGATGAGAAGGTTTACGGAAAGAGGTTCAGAGTCTGTTATGACTGCTATATGTTGCTGTGACATACCATTTTTGATGAAATCTGCAAAATAAATAATGTACAATAAAATCAAACTGAAAAATAACATATACAAAATGTTCAATGGATGGTAGCAACCTCTAAAATGTCTTCAATTGTGCTGAAATTTTGCATGTTCAGTTTTTACACTACATTAAATAAAATTAGAGGGTGTCTTCAAGTTTTTGAAATGATAAGTTATTTTGCATCACCCTAATGTATATATATATACACACATATATACATTTAAACTGCAAACACGCAGTATAATTAACGTAAAGAACGACGCTTGTTTCGGAGAATATTTCGCGCAAGATGAGAGCGAGAGAACGAAACAAAATTAAAAATGAGGTAACCACCCGGGAATCGAACCCGGGATCTTCCGATTGCCGGTCAGATATGATAACCATTACACCACGGGCCTCACTCAATCAAATGCCGCAATTCCTCTACATACGCGCAGAAACCAATGCCTCAAACGGGCACCTCCCGCATGCCGTACATTATATACATTTAAACTGCAAACACGCAGTATAATTAACGTAAAGAACGACGCTTGTATAGGAGAATATGCCGCGCAAGATGAGAGCGAGAGAACGAAACAAATGAAAAAATGAAGTAACCACCCGGGAATCGAACCCGGGATCTTCCGATTGCCGGTCAGATATGATAACCATTACACCACCCACGGGCCTCACTCAATCAAATGCCGTAATTCCTCTACATACGCGCAGAAACCAATGCCCCAAAGGGGCACCTCCCGCATGCCGTACATTATTACATGTAAACTGCAAACACGCAGTATAATTAACGTAAAGAACGACGCTTGTATCTGACCGGCAATCGGAAGATCCCGGGTTCGATTCCCGGGTGGTTACCTCATTTTTTTTCATTTGTTTCGTTCTCTCGCTCTCATCTTGCGCGCATATTCTCCGATACAAGCGTCGTTCTTTACTTTTATACTGCGTGTTTGCAGTTTAAATTTATATAATGTACGGCATGCAGAGGTGCCATCTTTGGGGCACCGTTTCTGCGCGTATGTAGAGGAATTACGGCATTTGATTGAGTGAGGCCCGTGGTGTAGTGTTATCATATCTGACGGCAATCGAAGATCCCGGTTCGATTCCCGGGTGGTTACTTCATTTTTTCATTTGTTTCGTTCTCTCGCTCTCATCTTGCGCGGAATATTCTCCTATACCAAGCGTCGTTCTTTACGTTATAATATATATAATATATATATATGCATGTGTAAATGTGGGTAGCCTACAATAAAAACACCAGAAGGAGTAGAGATATTCCTTTCACTGTTGCGTCTCGAAGCATTTTGAATTCTCCATCAACATCACGCCATCTGACTTGGATGGCAGAGCCCAGTAGTATTTGATATACACAGTTATTTACGTACATATAAACGGTGAATTACCATCGCTTTGCATCACACACAAACACACCTGTCTCGCTTATATGTAGATGGCCCTTCATTTCCATTAATGTTTGTTTAAAAGGGTAAATGAACCACTGCAGCGTTCTGCCTATTTTATATATATCAAAATACAAAATTGTATACACATGAGGGGCAAAACAGGGGAAATACATGATTTATATCTATATTTACATAAAAAAAAACACAGCCAGTAGAGGGGAATGCATTATATACGCAAAAACAAGATAATCGGTGTTATTTAGCACATGTAAATATACGTGTTAAAAAAAAACACAATGATCAGCTAGTAAGAAGAATTCTATACAACAACAAGTACACACCGTTTAATATATATATATCTATATATATATATATACACGCATTAATAATAAAATCCATGGATTGATGCGGTTTCTACCACGCATAAATAATATATATAATATATATATATATATATATATAATGTATGACGCGTTCGGTGGAAAGGGCGAACGCCACAAAATTCGAAAAAAAATGAGTTTTTTGTCGTATAATTATCCTTTAAAACCTTTGCTTTACCTATGAAAAATTAAAAGATGTCTGCACTCTTCACGGTAAAATTTAGGTTTTAATGTATCTCAGAGAAATTCACTCCTCATCATTGCTTCACATTGAACCATCTATCTACTTTCTGTCACTCGACAATGCCCTGTGATGCTCAATTTGGCCAAATTTGAACAAAATCTAAAAAATATACAGCAATATTATTTACACACAAAAAGATTAATGTTACGGCCATAACTACAAGCCGTTTCGCAGCGCTTCCTAGTTTGTAGAAATGAAACAGGCTGATTTTCTCGATTTTGACGTCCTAAAAACGTGCATTGTCATTAGGAAATCAAACAACTACTAAATTACAGATGCAAGGAAGTTATATTTGACTTTCAACACAAAGAAGTCTACGTAGTATCTACTGCATACCGCACAACCCCAGATAATAGCCATCCCGTCAGACTGCAGAAATGGAAAAAATCCTACAGTGTCAGTTTATTCAATCTAGCCCAGCAGACACTGCAACCAAAGTATTCCCAATTGCTGCCAATAACTAAGGAAAAAATAAAAGATCTCAAAGAATTATCAGACCTAATGCCTGCAACTGCAGTGAACTATTATACAAGATTGTTAAAGGAACTGGAAGAAACCGAAACAGTTGAAGCAGGTAATACAACATTCGACGAAGAGGACGAAATAATGGATTACACCAGTTAACATCAGAAGCTATCAATAAATAATATTGTAAAATTTCTTGGCGTTTTATTATATCGACATATTACACAACAATATTTTACTCAAATATGTGTTCAAATTCATACATTTCAATAAACCGGAAAAATACAAAGGTTTAAAGTTTACAAACTTTAACTGCATTTTGTGGCATAATTCGAAAATGTTGCGTTCGCCCCTTCTCCACCGAACGCGTCATATATATATATATATATATATATATATATATATATATATATATATATATATATATATACACACACACACACAGGGTATTTCATAACATGTAGGTCGCACTTTCAGGATAGATTCAGGACCTGAAAACAAAGAAAAAGTTCATATAAACATATGCCCGAAATCGCTTTGTTTCCGAGTTACAGCCCGTTATGTATTCCAGCAAGTATCCGCCTTACCTTTAAAGGAAGTGCTCAAAATGACCGCCTTGCACTTGAATACACGCCTGAACACACCTCGTCATAGATTGCCTGACGCGTTCAAACATTTCAGGTATTTCTCGAATTTTCTGGCATCCTTGTTCTACACGTTGACGAAGCATTTCAACGATGTCAATGGGTGTCACATAAACGATGGATTTCAGATGACTCCACAGGTAAAAATCGAGTGGATTCAGGTCAGGGGAGCGAGCAGGTCACGCAATGGGTCCTCCACGGCCTATCTATTTATCAGGGAAATGGCCATCCAAATAGTCACTGGCTACTCGACTAAAATGAGGAGGAGTGCCATCATGCATAAACCACATCCGACGTCGGACACCAAGAGGAACTTCATCTAGTACCGTATTTTACGCCTCATAAGACGTTACTTTTTTTCCCTGAAAAAAGTCTCCAAAAATCACTTCAGGGCTCATATGTTATTGTTTTTTCTAATGTTCTTTTAATAAAATTATGAGAATATATTTTTTGTCAGGCTGATAAATCTTCAAAATATTTTTTTCCTAAATATTCTTTGCTAAATATAGGGTGCGTTTTACCACTTGTAGCGTCTTATGAGGCGTAAAATACGATAAATCGCTTAAATTATTCCTTAAAAAATTGGAATAGGATTCTCCTTTTAATCTTCCAGGCAAAACAAAAGGACCGATTAAGTTGTCGGCAATAAGTCCTGCCCATACATTGATATTAAATTGTTGTTGGTGCCTTGACTGGATGATGGCATGCGGATTCTCTTCGGCCCAGTGATGAGTGTTGTGAAAATGGATCACGCTATTTCTTGTGAAGGCACCCTCATCAGAAAACAACACGGAGGATAGAAAAAGAGGATCTCTAGCACGCTGTTGAAGAACGAAGTACAAAAAGCCTCTCGTGGTGGGAAATCAGCTTCAGTAAAGCCTTGTACTCTCTGAATGTGATATGGATAAAGCTGTTGTTCCCATAAAATTCTCCACACAGTTGTGTATCTTACACCCTCTGCTGCTGCTATCCTTCGGGTGCTGACACCAGGATGTTCCTCCACGCGATTCAGAACCCGCTCCTCCAACTCAACAGTTCTGGCGCTGATTAGTCTACCACCATCTGAAACTCGCTTGTTGAATGATTCTGTATCACCAAGACGCTAGTCTATTCTCTGAAAGGTCTTCTTATCTGCAGACGGCGATTCGGAAACCTTTCCGCAAACAGACGTCTTGCTGCGGCCGCATTACATTCGGCAAGTCCAAACATGAGATGCATGTCTGCCATTTCTCTACTTGAATAAGCCTCCAGTCTCACCTCAAATGCACACTATCACTGAATAGCACAAAAACTTTGAAGGTTTTTCTTTCACTGGACTGCACTTATTCACGGTAAGAAGTTACGAATACGAACAGTGAAACACCGCGATGCACCTATGAATGACTGATGGCTCTACCCTCAGCGATATTGAAACATGTCATAAAGTATACGAAACATTACAATCGGCAAGGCCATACATAAACTAAGTCTCATACACACTCACAAACATTGTCGGCAAGTAGTGTTTGTAAACAGCAGTTTGCGGAAAGAATTGCTGGAACACAAAACGGGCTGTAACTCGGAAACAAAGCGATTTCGTGCATATGTTTATAAAAACCCTTTTCTTTGTTTTCAGGTCCTGAATCCATCCTTAAAGTGCGTCCCACATGTTATGAAACACCCTCTATATATATATATATATATATATACACACGCATCAAAACAAAAAATAATATAGTTAGTACAGAAGAATTCTATATACAACAAAATACACAATATCTGTTTAATATATATATATATATATATATATATGAATAGAAACGACATAAGTATTAAGGAACGTTTCTGCACACGAGGAGGAGAGATAACGAAATAATGAAAAATGAGGCGCAGAAACGTTCCTTAATACTTATGTCGTTTCTATTCATTTATATACTGCGCGGTCATTGCAGTTATTTGCATATATATATATATATATATATACACGCGTTAAAAAGGAAATACATGCTTTAAGTTCTACCACGCTTAAATAAAATAGTAAACTCGCACGTAATCGAGTCCACACTTACATCCTCATTGCTCTGTACTACACAATAAATGCGATTTAACAGTAATTCACCAGTCCAAGTATGCGGGTATCGATATTCAACATAATGGGCTTTCAACTCGTTTAACACTATTTTAGTGTCCACTTTACAATTGGGAGTCAAACTATCACGCTCTTTAAACTGGATAGAATACAGTCAAAAGCAAGCGCAAAGATGAAATCGTTTGCTACATCACCATTAAATTTAAGTTTATAAACACTCCTTTCCAAACGGGTGTTTATTCTTTCAGCGCTGACCTTTTCAACTGTAAATTCTTCTTCACAACTCACATCGGCAATTGAAGTACGTTTCTAAATGGTGCCAACAACTACGTCTTATATAAACGAATAATTCTTCTGGGTGAAAAGTGAAGGTGAGTTCAGCCCTGTACCGTTCTAGCCATTTGTACCAAAGTTCATGATATTTCGAGGTGTCTGCACTTTCTGAATTCGCAGCCAGTTCCAAACCATTCTCGCCATGTTAGTCTCTACAGTTGGTAAAATCGTCGAGCAGGACGGTGAACGCGTATTCAAGCACCGCGTCAAAATAACGCATATCAGCAACACGACCGTCTAATATACGTTTCAGTTTACGGAAGCCGACGACTTCAAACATTCTGTAGAGAATGAAACGACTTCGCGTGGGGATAAGGGTGTTATTGTCAGCAGCATCCTTCCATATCAACCGTATATGAACGCAGGGTTGGTTTGTATCACGATTTACGCATAGCGTACAAATAATGGCGTGTGAGGGTGCATCGCTAATTTGCTCTCTTTTTGTGCCTACACCTACAGGTATTTTATAACTGTCCTCGCCCCACTTCTCAACCAACACGAAGATTCTATTCATCTCTTCAACACTTAATAAATAACATTGCGTCTACCAGAGTTTGAATGTCTACATTTCGCTTCAAGAACATAATTAACAGCACCGGTATTACGACTGAATACACACATCGACTTCAACACGGACACATCGTATACTGCATTGAGGATGCTGCTCAACGGAAGCACCATCTTTTAATAGTTTTCTATTGATCTTGTGAGGTGAGAAAGTCCAGACGGGTCAAGCTCTGAGGCGACTATGAGCAGCCGGCGCTTTTTTTTTCGACTCGGAGGGACCGTGCGGGTGGTTGGGGAGGAGGGAGGCGTAGAGAGGGTATGAGTCACACGGGGTTGCATCATGAGCTAATTCAGGCGTTAGTGATTCGTGTGAGAGATTATTCCAACATGAAAGATTCGTTGCGCCCTGTTGAATCATCCGAATATTTGTATCCCATTATACTGGGTAGGTGATTAGAGAATTTTTCCATCTGCGATACATGAAGTAATATCTGTTTTAATGTTTTATCACACCCACTCCCCGGAATGCGTACCATACATTTACGTTCAGGGGTATTCACCATTGTACTTTCTCGAACTATGTACATTTTATTAACACTCCGGCGATCTATTTGAGAGAAACATGTGTCCATACTTGTCCTTTTTGCTGGACAAACTATACTCGTCCCAAAACTCTACTAAAAACTTGCATAAGCCTTTAGCTATAATTTCACTGCGCACCTCATCATAATATATATGGATGTAGTGGTAGAAATACTTTAAATTTTTCATAATCACAAGATTTACATTCACCACCCCAGTGTGTGCAAACTCGGTATGATGTAACCTGGTGTAATATCTCCTTTCACACCAATTAGCAACAAGGTTCACTACCCAGATCCTTTGTTTCTCTTCTGCAAGCGTGGATTCTTCCACTTCACGATATATGAGCTCTCTAGTGCAGTTTAATCCTGCAGCATATTCTATTACATCGTCTGTACCGCGAAACCCCGCAATGCTCTCACCAGAATATCCATAGAGTATTTGGACGTCGTGCTCCTCACGATTCGCACGATTTAATGCGGTCTTAAAGGTTTCAAGAGAGGGATGACTAGAAATTCTTTGGGTGTGCAGCACATCTGTAGACTTTGGCGAGTACCACTTTGGCGAGTACCACTTCATGAATGTAGAGCATGCAATATCATTGGCCGCCATCGTTATTTTTCTTCTACGTGAAGAATCAGGGCTTGCGGGGGTCAACTGAGTACGCAGGGAGGAGATATGTCCCGATTAGCAGCATGAGTCACGTGACTCTTTTTATTGGGCAGCAACATGCAGTGGGTGGTGTTTAGAGTTTTTCTTGCACACACACACACACACACACACACACACACACACACACACAAAGAAGAAGAAAATGAAACGCCAGCTGAGACATAATTAAATACATGTAATAAATAGAAAAATAAATAAACTAAAATTTCGTCAAACAAGTAAATATACTCTAACATGTTAATTATATAACAAATATTCACGCCTCGTGGTATCCAAAGGGAACAGTATCGTAGATGCCAGGCACCTGGTATCGTTTCCTCTATGTGTTACGACACACTTTCGGCCCCCTAAGCTCCTTCACGCTCCCAGCTTCTGTGCCCGAAAGTTATGAATTCCTACAGTCAGTTTGGGTGGTTGGCCACCCTCATCTTCTAAACTCAATAGCTCCTTCAGCGAATCAAAGTTGACGATCCGCCGGTTCGCCTGGTTAAGAGTGATGCCTTTAGCATTCACGATATATTTCATTTCCTCTTCCACCCTCACCCGTACCCCGTACGTCTTTGGGCCTGTTCAGACAAAAGAATCAGCGTAGGCGCTATCTCCATACTCATCCTTGATCTCATCAGTCAATTCTCCTAGGAAATCCCCAATAGAAGTCATGTATTCACCTTCCCTCTCCGTAATTATCACACTATGTGTATTTGCATACAGAACCCTCTGCCCAAGAGAATGCATTAGACTCCAAAGTTTGATTCAGGCGTATGCTGTTGTGAAACTGCTACAGGTATGTTTGTAACACGTGATGTGTCTTTAGCCAATTCGGTTCTGTTGTACTTTATTATGTACGTATTACCCACATTCACAATCTCCATGATCTCTTTATCGGGAGCGTTGGCGTAATCCCACACCTCCTTATAACTTTGGGCTAGTTGGACGTTCCCCATTTCTGTATTCTTGGAAAATTTCCCCCAAAGACTATTTAGGCACAACTTTGCACGAAAGACCTTGCCTGGGTTTTTCACAATTTGGTCCCGTTCAAGTTGTATCCCTTCACAATCACGGTAGAGTTGAATATACGCCGATTTTTCACTTTCGGTTTCAACTCCTCGCGGGTACCCTGATGCTTCTACCTTAACCTTCAAAAAAGTGTTTATATATGGCGTGAAAAGGTAGGGGAACTTCTGAAACCACCACACCGCATATATCTTCAATATTCTGTAACCGTGACGAATGGCCAGGGACAGCTCAGGACTTTAATATACGCCTCTCATCTTCCTGCGGTTGGTTGTGGATTACAGGCCCCATTTTTCACCCCTGCGCGCTTCACGCACAGAAGGAACATGAGTTTGTGATCTTTAACGTCGGGTAACATTGGCATCCATAAATCGCGAGGAGGGAGCACATCTACGAAAAAAAGACCGAAATAGTTCTCGTTCCAATTAGCTTAAAACTTTTAGATGGTAGGTAGGGCGGGGCCCACCAATTTTCCAGGTGCGCCTATTGGGTACGGATTGTTCTTCATCATGTAGGGTATAAAGAACAGAAGTCGTAGTAATGGAGTTTCATGCCCTCCGTAGGTGGAAAGTATAGTATGAAAGGGTTCATACGCCCACCAAACAAACTATCCTCGCATTTGAGAGGATCCAGCACCATTGAACGCTTGATGGTGTTTATTTCATCGCGGTACTCTCCATCTGTCTCCATCTGTGCATCATATTCGTGCTCCCACAAAA
This sequence comes from Bathynomus jamesi, assembly GCA_023014485.1. Lineage (NCBI taxonomy): Eukaryota > Metazoa > Arthropoda > Malacostraca > Isopoda > Cirolanidae > Bathynomus > Bathynomus jamesi. The sequence goes on from JAJOZX010001301.1 coordinate 52,045, forward strand.
CTTTGTGAGTGAACTGGGAAGTTATAAGTTGGTCGGTGGTGCGGGTCCATGCGTGACTGTTGGCAGGAGATGTACCATGGATATTTCCTCCGATTTCACACTCAGGACGTTGGCAACCATGCCACCAGCAACCGTTAAAGGAGTATGCAGTCTTCTCACCAGTGGCACGGTCTTCGCTTAGACCATCCACCCAAAAAACACAAACACTGATCTGAATGGCCACCTTCCCCGTGTTGCGACCAGGTTTTATGTATACACCGCTCTGTTGCTGTAGGTGCATGAGCCAGTAAATACCCTTATGCCCATAACAGCGTGGGTTGTTTCGGTGAATGACGGCTAGTGTGTCTTTAGGCATGAATTTGTTTTGGAACGCCGTAAAGCGCTCTAAGTACATGCACGTCATTCACGCAATAACATTCACACTCATTCGCTATATTGTACGGATTATCTTCATTAACTCTGTTGTAGTACCTCTCAAAATCTTCACGTTCACTATCACTCATGTTGGCATAGTTAAAGTAATGTTTGGGAGGTGGTAATCCTACGTAATTTAAAGTGTCGCTAGTGAGGAAAGTGTAAGGGAAATACCCTTTTAAAACTTCGGCGGCTACGCCCATCACCTTGGATAGCTTGGATAATTTACAAGATGTGAATAATAAAGTGTCTTTTTAACTGAAAATTACCTCTTATCTGTATTTTTATAAGTTTGTTTCCCCTTTTCAAGGGGTCACCCATGAATATCTATGATGATTCGTGTTCAAGCAGTTCCTTATAAAGGAATTGTGTATCAAATTTTGCGCCGTTATGAGAAAGAATATACACAATCATATTTTTAAACTTGTCCGCTAACTTGACAATATAGGACACAAAGAATTTCACAGGGGTGTCGTGTGCACTCGTTTCAAAAACGTTTGTTCGTTACCACATTTGTGGCATTCATCAGACTCGACGTTCATGCACTCGTCACAGATAGTCTGGCTTACAAGTAGATGTAGGATAACCTATTTGGTTTCTGCTTCCGTGTATGTGTCTATATCGTAGTATAGAGTTATACAAGGTTTATTTTTAGATTTGGCGACTTTCATATAACATACATGCTTTATACCTTCAGCTTTATAGTTCTCATGGCATATAGAATAGTGAATTTCATCACATTTGTGCTCCAATTTTTCCCAATTGTCCATCGTATGAAACATGCCACACTCATAAATTCTCATTTTCCTGCACGTACCATTTGATTTATAAAATTCAAAGCAGTTATTATTGGAAAATTTGCGTCTACATACATTACAGTCACTCTTCTCAGCATCAACAACACGACTTTCACATTTGGAGCTTTTGCACTGCTCGCATACCATGTGGCAATCCTTACAATGTTTCACTATATCATCCGCAAACTCGAGACAACCCTTACACAAATCGTAATGCCTGCCATATTTTCGACTTTTCATACCTCGCGTAAAGGGCCCTTATATTGCGAATGGAGAGATACGTTGAACCTGACAACCTTAAAATAAGTAGAGGTCTTGTACGTTCTCTCATACTGCTTTTAAAAACATATACAGTCCTACGACAAACATCTATTCCAAATACAACTATACGAACATTCATTTCCTGCTCTACCATTCTCAACTCTTCAGGCCCCATATTACAGACAAATTCGAGCTTGCAGTCTGCAGTCTGTATCCAAAAAAATTTGCTTGTCGTCGGCAACCAAATCTTTTTGGATACTGTATTTAGTATAGTAAAGATATGAGCCAAGACGATTGCTGTAAAGCCGCAACCACGCTCGGAGTTTATATGCTGTCTGTAAATAGACTGGGAATTGAAGTTAAGTGTATAAGGTGTGGAAGTATGCCCCACAACACGGAAAACGTGGTCTATATCTATCGTGAAGTTGTCCATGTTGAAGGCGATGCTGCTTTGAGAGGCTTACATTATACGACCCAAAATGTAATCTACATCTACAGCAGCCAAACGCCTGTAGGTTATTACTATCCAAAAAGTATCTCTAACACCGTCATCTCACCCGAACCCGAAGGACATTCGCACCCTGGCTTCACGTCCATCACTGTTCTGAAGGGCAAACTCCACAATACGTTCAACTACACACCTCAGTCCGTGTACAACACCGCTGCTCTACATGGTTCGCCGGTCGACCCTGACTGCGTACCGGTTTCTAGTCAGGGCTGGGGAAGGGGTGGCGGTGGGCACCAGCTTGAATGCTATACCACTATCTACAGAATGAGATGCTGCTGTGGAGGGTATGCACGGTATTGAACAGGAATAAGGGGCCACAGTTTTATTTATAGAAGGAACTAATGTGGGGGCTGTGTCGTAAGACGTAGAAGGCTGGGGCTCTATTACTGTCGGTCTAACAACCGACACAATCCTGGCGCCTTTTAAACCTGACGTGGAGGGTGATTCAGCAATATCGTCATGCACCCGCTTTCTCCTCGAATTGTCACGTGGTTGTCACGTGGGGATGCTTCAGTGGTTGTTGCTGAGGGTTCCGGAACGCTAGCGGGGGTAATGGGGCACACTGTAGCCTCAACAACGACTACACTGTCGTCGGTATCATCAATCTCATCTGCAATATCTATGATGGGGACATGCTGCTGGCACAGTACCTCATCCTCATCACCATTCACGGTTCTGAGGAAGAAGAAAAACAGGACTAGAATATAGGAGCATCACTTAAAATTTTATTATATTTTGTAAATGTTCCACTTAACAGTGTGACGTGTCAGAGATGGATTCTATAGGAAAATTCAGGTTCACGAGCCCCTCCACATGCATTATATCCAGCCCTACAGGATGTGGCAAAACCGTGTTTATGCATAAAATCATTAAAGTTAAGGGGGAGGTGTTCTCAAATTTTGTGCATAAAGTCATATGTTGTTGTTCGACAAACCAGCCGAATTCAACGAGAACCAAGATGATATTTTGTTCCACAAAGGCGTTTATGATGTTAGTTCGATAAAGGGTAATGAGTACACGGTCATTGTAATTGAAGATCTCATGCTAGAAATGGATAAAATGTTTTCCGAGACATTTACAGTGTTCTCCCACCATCTTAACATAAGCATATTCTTCATCAATCAGAATCTATTTTTCAAAAATAGATACATGCGCGATGTGTCACTAAATACACAATATCTAGTCTTATTTGCACAACGTAGAGATGTGGCATAAATTGGGGTAGTACCCAATCAAATGTTCCCGAATCAGCGTAACGAGTGTTTGGAAGTTTAAAAAGAAGCTACAAGCCAACGTTACCGATATTTGGTTTGTGACCTTCACTCGCGAAACACGTTTAAGGTGCTTCTAAGAACGAATATATTCCCAAACGAGGCTGACACGGTGTATATCCGAATGACAAAGAGGTTAAAGAAATACCATGAATTAATAAAAATCTGTCATCTGCTGCCACGGGCACTACAACAGCTGTTTGTTAAAAATATCGACTCCGACTTTTTAAAATGCATCTGTGAAATCTTTCTTAACGTTATAAAATGTGATGTACCAATGAAACCCCCTCAGAAGGCTCGCCTACGTCGTTACAAGAACATAATACACGCACTCGCTCGTGAAACTCAAACTGTGGGGAAGAAAACGCGAATTATACAGAGAGGGGGCTCATTCCTACCCATCTTATTTTAAGTTTTGGGGCTTTAACTAACTAATTTAATATAATGAAGAAAGCAGTCGTTATTCCACACGAGGTGTATGCTTCACTACAAAGCGCAAAGTGCCCAGATACGGTTCTAGACCCCCGTAAAAGCAGAATGGAAAGTAAATTTATAGGCCTATTGAAGAGTGGAAAAGTCTCCCGACAAGAAAAGAATCTTATACCAAGAAGCTCTGCAGAAATTCCTTCATAATTACGAAAATTACAAGACGCCGACCGATGTCCCCGTAGTTATCAGACATATTACTGATAATGTTTAGTGTGGCTGGCGGCATAGGACCAGGGGCCGAGGCTAGAGACGAACAGTCAAAGAACGACGGCGCAAGTCCGCAACATATCGAGCATGTATTAAAAAACAGTCTCCCACATACATTGAGGAATAAAGGCTTAAGCATTTATAATCTATTGTGTGAGGATCCTCTTCATAGAATGGACCGATACAGGTGAGGGTGTTGTTCAAGGATTAAAGGTACAGGATTCGAACATCATTGACATCGTACATGCCTTGGTGAGAAAGTGGGATAGGCCCTCACCAGCAGGATGGGAACATATTAAAGCAAGACTGCAGCAATTAAACATCCCAAAAACACTGATAGGTAATCTGAACAGGTTAAAAGTCTTGGGACAAACCTCGCATGTATCACAGCTGAACACATCTTCGCCCCCAGCGGTAACATCTCTGCAGAAGAAGAGACCAAGCAGCAACGCAGAACCCTACCCGCGCGCCTCTAAAATGTGCAAATGGTTAACATATTAAGAAAAAGCTATTATGACATTTCTAATCCAACCTCGTACTGGGGTGTTAATAGAATGTATAGTGGCGTTTATAGAGATGTTGAGAGTTTTTTGCGGGAGCAGGATGCTTATACACTTCATAAGCCGGGGAGAAAAAGGTTTAAAACGGCCAAGAGATTAGCAGCCTCGGTTCATTCTATTTGGCAGGCGGATTTAACAGACATGCAGAGATATTCAGTGTATAATGGAGGCTATCGTTACATCCTGTTTATTATAGATGTATTCTCTAGAAATTTGTGGCTAATTCCACTGAAAAATAAATCGCCTGAAACAGTTGCTAAAGCCTACAAAGCGTTGGTGTTGAAGGAAAACAGGATTCCTGGCTGTTTTTGTACGGACATGGGGAAAGAATTTATAGGCCGAGCCTTTCAGAACATGTTGGCAGAGTTTAATATCAGTTATTACACTAGCAATTCTATACATAAGGCATCTCAAGCTGAAGGAATCCAGCGTATCAGAAAGGAATGCATGCATCGTTATTTCACACATAAAAACACATATACTGTAGATATATAGAATTCTGGATTCCCTGGCTTCACCCTATAACCGTTCACACCGCCGAGCGATTGGTACAACACCTAGTGAAATTTTAGAAAGAGATACGCACACATAACGTGAGGTGAGAAAAGATATTCGTAGAGCGCCACCACGCTCTGTGCGTTTCAGAAACGATGATTATGTAAGGCTGTCATGTTCGGTGAATAAGTGAATAAATTCGCGAAGGGATTTGAGCAAGATTGGACACGTGAGATTTTTAAAGTTAGGTCTATGAGACTTAAAGACGAGGTGCTGTTGTATTACGTTGAAGATTTGAATAGAGAAGAAATTGCAGGAGGCTTTTATGGCGAGGAGCTGAAAACATTTTAGGAAGCAAAGGTCCAGGAAAGAGAAAAATGTACCTGGTAAATGGCTAGGGTACCCAGAAAGCTTCAACACCTATATAAAAGCTGATGCAATAATGAAGCTTAAATAGTAAACAACATGGCGCCGAACCACTTCTAATTCACAATCCCGTGCTCTTCTTCTCTCTCTGTACATCCTAACAACACCTTGGTCAACTTTGTAACAGAAGTTCATGGGCCCATTAAATTGGGTTGTGAATCATATGAGGTTGGAATATATGAATTTCAATTGGCTACCAAGTTTTTAAGTATTGACAAGAAAAAATAAGTTTTTATGGTTCTTAGAAACTGTGATGAGTGTAAAAAGGCCGGAGTAATTCGGGACGATACCATGAGCGCCACCAGGAGTGGGGAGGCACAGTACTACACCACAGAAGTAACACTAAGACCGGTTCATTATGACAGCCGAGGATATTGTGAGAAACTTAAATGGGAGTCTGTAAAGTTCAAACCTTACGGCTGATTTAGTATACGAAATCTTAAGCAAAGATACCCCGGTACATAGTTTGAATCTAAAGTCGAAGGCTAACAAAAATATTAAAGACAAAGCACTGTTGAAAATTATAACCTAGGGCAGATATGGGGCAGTCTTCCAAAGATATACTTTTCATGAGTCACAACATGAGTTGTGCAGCTTATTGTATCAGCTAAAATTGGAGAAATTGAACGCTGGAGACCCTCCCTCGGACATGTGCTATATTTACAGCAATATCGTGGAACATCAGTTTGTTGGGGATACCCAGGCAGGGCTGCTGCGTATCGCCCACATTCCCAATCATAGAGGAAATTGCTTGAGCATTGCATATAACAAGCCTCATTATGTCAAAGTCGCAACTAACCTACTAACCAGTATCTCAATATATATAAGAACGATTGACGGGAAAAAGTTTCCATTTTGTGACGGGAGCTTAACAGTGAAGCCACACTTCCGTCGCACTGAGATAGAATGACCCGAAGGCCGTTCACAGTCTATCGAGGGGTGAGATACCAGCGCCAGAGTGGAATTAGGTCCATTTTTTCAACTCTACTGTGTATGGCTGTCCCCTTGCTGAAGAGTGGTGCCAGATATCGGCAGGAAAGCGTTACAATCAGGTCTTAACACGGTAGAAGACATAATGGCCGGTGTTAAGCCTAAAGAAGTTCTAAAAATCACTTAAAGCGTACACGGAACGAAATTTTCAAAGATGCAAAGAGAAAAATGCGTGGTGGCGGGAAGAGCAAGCGCACTGTACAGAGGAAGAAGGGGCTACCAACTCGTGGCGTTAAAAGTAAAAGGACATCAAAGCAGAAGTGTTCTAAGCGCATGAAACCTATGGTTGACCACTTTTTTAAATGATATAAGCTAAGGATGTTGCTCTCATAAATCATAGACTTTTCGCTACTTGACGAAAGAGGTGCCACTATTTTTGACAAGCCATAGCACGTTTCATCCATCTGTGTAGTTCACAATGTTGTAAATCGGAGCTGGCCCTCTATGACATGCCCCCGACAAAAATATCTATAGAACAATGACTTAATTACTGTTAATCCGCTAAACACTCAGCTCGCTGAGTGCTCTTATAGAGTTCGTGATCCCGAGCTCAGGCCCTTACTTTTTTGACCAAAGCTGCTTGCACATGTACGCTAAACTACGAATAGCACATTCAGATGGAATGGATTGCGAAAACGATTACATTGTGTACCCAGAAAAAAGTTTCTACACTCCATATTCAGCCATTGTGACGTGTATTTAAATCAGGTCAACTTCTCAGCAATGTCTGGCTACTATCACCAATGGGGCTATCTGGAAAATGTTCTTAATTTTTGAAAGAAGAGAAGGATACCATTCTAACAGCCGAAGGTTACTATGAAGCTAAAGATGAAAGTAGTATAAAGGTCAAATTTGTAAATTCAAAGAAGATATATGAATGCTTTGGACGCCTCCACACAGATTTTGCATTCCAGGAGAAGCTGCTTGTGAATGGGGTCGATATGAAAATAAAGCTGACTCGTACGAGCCCTGATATTTGCTTAAGTCTGGGTGCTGACCAAGAAGAGTGCTTGAAGCCTGCGGTGATTCATATTATGGAGAAATATCTCCGCGTGCATCATGTGATATTAAGCTCTGCTAAGCAGCTGGAAATTGAAAAAAAAATCTACTACATACCGCAGTGAAATACCGAATTAATAGAGTCCAACTTAAGATGTATACAGTACCCTCAGGGTTAATATCGAAGCAGATAGAAAATGCTGCTTTTGGCGCTCTACCTAAAAGGATATTAATTGGTATGCAGGAACACACTTCTGTGAATGGAAAATACAAAAAGATCCCATTGAAATTCGAAAATTTCGAATTTAAAAATATAACCCTGAATGTCAACGGCGTGGCTTCATGGGGGACATTGGAAACGAGTTATTCTACAGATGACGAGTTTCCACTTTGCTCAAATAGTGTTGAATCCTTACAGGTTCCAGAGTTATTACAGTAATGTCTGTGACATGTACTGTTTGTGTTTTCTCATGCATATGGCCCGCGGGAACGAATTAAAATTTTTAAAAAAATTATTCGACGTGTGTAACTCTAAAACTAATGATGAATTGGTGTGCAGCCAGCTAAGACCCGGTTCCCGTTTGTAGGCACTCGATGTGTTGTGTGAAGTTTTATGTGTATATATATATATATAACTGTAACTTCATCAGTTACTTATTTTAAATTGTAACAGTATGCACAGTATAGCTTTTAGTATTATCATTTGTAAATGTATAAAATGTATCCCTAATAATAATAATTTGTGCAATGCTTAAGGACGGGGATCATGTTTTGTGACTTACTTAAAATGTAATGGATGCTAATTCTGTAGCTAATTAAAGTTGTGTGTATATATATATATATATATATATATATATATATATATATATACACAAAATGTAGAAAACAAAATTATTGTCACTCCTATTTGTATATGTGCGAGAGACATTGAAGGCAATATTATGTAAAAATGTGGTGAAACCAATAAACGAAATTATGTATTAATTTATAAATATACTTAAAATGTTCCCCGTAGGTTTATTATTTAAAAAAATGTTGAAAATACTTGGTTTATTCTTGCCCCGACACACACACACACACACACACACACACACACACACACACACAGAGGAAAAGAAAAACTTACATTATTTCTTCAATTAGATCACACACGCTTTGTGAGACGCTACAGGAGTGTCGAGTGTTTTGTAAAACTACTAGACACCCTTTCGCATCATTGACGCTGAGTTGAGTTTCTTCAACACTGTTCCTGAACGTTTCAGCAATACAATCCATCTCCGCCACGCTCCTTTAACAGAAAAAAGAGCGAATTTATCACATTTCAAATTAAGTATTACGGTTCGATCTGTGATTACTTTAAAATGGCTAATTTATGCGTCAGAATATAATCAATGTTCATTCTTATCTTGTTTGCCTAGTTAATTTTGGCGGCTATTCGTTCCTACCCTGATATATATTGTCAGATCTAAAATGAAAGCTGAGGTACGGCTTGGCTTCTCCCCCCTCCCCCTTTAGACCTACAGGCGACTGCATAGCGACTGCTCCTACCTTTACCACACTTTAAAGAAGAGTTATTTAACAAATTTTCTGTCTTTACACAAAAATATATCTTTTAAGCATATTATAAAAAAAATATTCATTTAACCCAGTTTATTGGTAGCTTATTCATTTTTTATAAACATATCCTATTTCTGAAAGTGTGGCTGAGCCTGTATTTTGTTATATAAATCGGCAAACATTTAATTTCATAAAACATACTAAATACGTTTTAAGAGAAAAAACGCTGAATTATGTTATAAATTAATTCGTAAATTTTATTAATTTCTAAAATATTTTAAGGGTACATTTAAGTTCATATAGAAATTCGGTTTAAAACCTCGTCATGACTTTAAAACAAAGAATAGGAAAAATAAAAACTAACGTGCCATTCATTCGTTTGCCTAATTTTCTGCCTTAACACACAAATATATCTTTTAAGCACATTATAAAAAAAATATTCATTTAACCCAGTTTCATTGGTAGCTTATTCATCTTTATAAAAAAAAATATCCTATTTTCTGAAAGTGGGACGGAGCTTGTATTTTGTTATATAAAAGTTGGCAAATAATTAATTTCATAATGCATACTAAATACATTTTAAGAGAAAAGATACTGAATTATGTTATAAATTAGACAGAGAACATTGAGTTGAATTAAAAAAATATAATCTTATGTACTTATATTTCATGTGTGCGACAGTCCATTGTTTCGGTCTGTCCAGTCCCACAAATGTTGGCTAACTCTTGGGAAACAAAGATCCCTTCACGGTCTGCAACCCTGAAAAGATGAATAGTCGCCGCGGCACTGTAGAACAGCAGAATAAAATCACTCTTCCGTATATATATATGTTAATGAATATATGTATATATTTATTGCACTTCACGTTTATTACTTACAAAATATCTTCAGATTCGAACACATCTGGTGAAGAATAAAGTTCTGTTTCACTGCTTGCTATTCCTAACGTATTCGAGTTCACTGCGGGTAACCAAGCGAGAATGTTCACTGGAAAAAATTAATGCCGAATGCGTTCGAGGCGTGCCAACAACGCTTTTATATGTCGGGGGGGTGTCAATGCTCCATTTCAAGCGACCTGCGAGTAAACTGAAAAGGCCAATCGTCAGCTCGCAGGGTTTCTGATTGGCCGGTGATGCCTCTGTGGGACGTGGTTTCGCCAAAATTGGATTATGCATCCCACAATTTTTTTTAGAATTTAATAAGTGTCCGTTCTACATAATTATTTATGTTTTATTTTCCAGCTATTAATGTTTGGCATTATTATTATTATTATTATTTTAATTATATATATATATATATATATATATATATATATATATATATATATATACAGTGGCGGCTGGTCTATAGGTGCTGCAGAGCTGCAGTCCCTCCTCAACTGAGCTGCCAAACGTACGATGCGACTATGATAAATGTATTTTTGAAGCTAAAATAAAGTTGTTTTATCCCAAATAAATAAAAATAAAAAAAATAAAACTAAGACCCCAATCAAACATTGCAAATCTTAACTGGCGTGATGTGGAAATAACACTGCGAAACTCGATTCAGAGCTGCAATTTTTGCAGCTCACCAGTTACCAGGCGTGTTTGTTGAGAAGAGTTGTTGTGAATTATTTTCGTTATTAATGTAACAATTTTTGTGAAACGAGAACCCATGGAAAACAAAGTGAAATACTTGCGAAATGTAAACTTCAACAGATTGACACTAAATGAAAAACTTGCTGTTAAGGATAAAGGGAGAACAACACCTAACTTAAATATTCAGGAAAGTAGCACAAGTCGCAATATGGAATATGTACGTCAGTTTAATAATAAAATGACGAACGAAAGATTAACGGCCTTGGCATTGATCTCAATTGAAAACCAGATGATCACAGAAATTAAAGATTTCAATATAAAACTTATAAATGACTTCGCTATGTCAAAGAGCCGCTGTATGGAATTCATATTTAAGTAGTGATCTGACACCGGTAATAGGTTGCATATTTTTAAAGATGATAAGTGATAATGTTAATTTTTTAAATAAATTATTATTATTATTATTATTATTATTTTATTATTAATTTATCACTGTCAAATTTACACATCATGCAGTCCCTCTGGTTTGAATTATCACGAGCCGCCACTGTATATATATATATATATATATATATGATGAATAAAACCACGAAGGAAAAAGAAACACAAAGGGGTGCTCAAGCGCTTTCGTCTAATGACATCCTCAGGAACACTGGAGTGAAAGGACAGATCAAGGCAATATATAGGTTACAAAAATAAACATACATACATACATATTCACATATATATACATATATATATATATATATATACATATATACATATATATAGTAAGCATAGAAAAAATTGTGGGAGGAGCCAACATTTATATGGTCACAAAAGAATAAAGAAATAAAAATAAATATAAATATAAATTGAGAAAAAATTAATTACAAAATAGTGCCTTAGTGATATATATGTCACAGCCTAAATAATCATAAAGAAATAAACAGGCAAAAAAAAAAACCACAAATACATATACATACATATATATATATATATATATATATATATATATATATAAATATATATATATAAAAAGACACTTTTAGCACTTTGGCCGACCTTCAATATAAATTCAAATGGCTTGTTTATGGAACAGGTCACAAAAGAATAAAGAAATAAAAATAAATATAAATATTGTAAGTGGAGTCTACCAATTCAAGCTCAAAAGGGAAGTTTTACAATCAATTTAATAGATGCTGCCAAATATATATATATGTCACAAAAAAATAAAGAAATAAACCAAAAAAAAACAAATTAATTGTTAAAAAAATAATAAAAAATAATAATAATAAATTGAAAGATAAATTTTAAGAGAGGCACACCAATATATAAGGGAAAAATTACCACATATGCATATTATAGTCACAAACGAATAAAAAAGTACAAGTAAATATAAATTGGAAAACAAAATGATGCCTAGATGATATATAAAGAACAATAAAATATATATACAACATATATACGGTATATATACGAAATATAAACGCAATATATACAGAATATAATATATATATATATGCATAAGGGAAAAAAATTACCAAATTTGTTTTTATAATTATTGTCTGAAAAAACGGTAGGTCGCAAAAGAATAAAGAAATAAAAATAAATATAAATTGAAAAAATTACAAATAATACACGTACACATGTATACCCGCATAACCAAATATATATACATATACACACATATATACAAACACACACACACACACACACACACACATATATATATACACATACAAGCTTGACCTACGCGAAATGAGAAATCATCCTTACAACCTCACAAAGGTTCTGCGGGATTATAGACATCATTACACAACTTTTGTACCCATGGAGAAATAGATGCAAAAGAAAAAATTTCGCTCTACCCTAATATATATATATATATTATATATATATATATATATATATATATATATATATATATATATATATGTATAGAAACGACGTAAATATAGAGGAGTGTTCTGCACACGAGGAAGAGAAATAACAAACAAATGAAAAATAAGGCACCCGCCCGGGAATCGAACCCAGGATCTTCCAATTGCCTTATTTTTCATTTGTTTGTTATTTCTCTTCCTCGTGTGCAGAACACTCCTCTATATTTACGTCGTTTCTATACGTTAATATACTGCGCGGTCATTGCAGTTAAATGTATATATATATATATATATATATATATATATATGCTGCAAACCCACAAAGAAAAAGAAAAACGATTCCAAGGCCTTTCGTGTATTCAGAGCTACACCTCGTCAGGGAATGAATATATATATATATATATATATATATATTTTATTATATATATATTTATATATATTATATATATATATTATATATATTATATATATGTATTATATATATATATATATGTATATATATAAGCTGATATTAAGGCCACAAGCGTAAGAAATAAATTTATAACCTCTTATCAATTCCGAAAAATTATTAGAAATATATTTTGAAAATGAATAAGTGTCGTTTTGAGAGAAAATGATCTTGCTTATATGTATAAAAAGCTCTGGGTAAACATACGTTTGAGAACATTTGTATGCTAACACAACATTTTGTTATAGAAAAGAGGTATATTGTTGAATTGTTGGCGGTATTGGGAACATCTGGTTAAGTTGTGAAATGCAAATTAGTATTTTTGTGATAGAGATGATAAAATGGAGAGACTTTGGCTCCAGCCAAACACAAATACAACGATCTTATCCAAGAATGGCGAATTTTCCTTCAAAGATCGGACCCTTTCGGCTGAAGCTGCTTTATTCCAAGCAAGTACCAGATGTTACAAATCGGCATTTGCGACAATGGCTGCACTGTATTTTATCTAAGAATGGTAAATTTTCTTTTAAAAGCAAACACCAGATGTTACAAATTAGTATTTGGGTGTATTTATTTGTAATTAAAACGGCCTTTTCGAGAGTCCATTGATTATTACTATTTTTGTTAATGAGCTCATTTATTGATATTATATTATTATTATTATTATTATTATTATTATTACTAGTAATAAAAAGTTAATTTGAAATTCTTACTAATTAGGGCAAGCCAAGTTATTGTAGATTTTAGATTAATTGTGCCATGTTAAGTTAACGCAGATTTTAGATTAATTGATCAAACATATAGTTTGATCAATTAATCTAAAATCTGCGTTAACTTCATATATATATATATATATATATATATATATATATAGGGGGTGACAACTTCTTATAGGGATAAAATTTGAAATTCAAAGAAATTTGCCGGCCATTTGTCCAATGCTGCCACCCTATGAGGAAACACCGTAGACGAAATCTCATGGAATTCGGAAAGCATTTAGGGGTGCCTCGAGTCACATGAATGAAACTGTCGCGCGGAAGAAATTTCAAGAATGAACGAGTTTCAACAACGCTTCAAAAACAAAAATGTTTCGAGAATGCAAGTGTATTATATAATTTAATAGAATTGTTTCCTTTATTTCATACTATAGATTATGCAAATCGATTAATTTATTTCATTAAATTAAAATTTTCATAAATAAATCGTTAAATAATATGATGTGTATCAATCTTTGGATGATCAACTTTTGGTGCTTCAAGTTCATTTTGCATACGACTGCCTGACTGAAAACAACGCTTAGAAGTTCTCTCCCGATCCTTTTAAGATATCTAAGGTAATATTTTTTATTTTGATACATTGATTATATTATTATTGGAAATTGTTCTAGAAAAGTTTCATTAATTGTTGGCATAGTTTGATGTTTAAATTATATAAATTTGGAACTGAATTTGATTTCCTATGATAATATATATACGAGTATATAAATATATATACAGGGACGTCGAGAGGGGGGTTCAGGGGGGGGCCAGTGCCCCGGGGCCCTGGTGTCTGGGGGCCCGCAGGAGAATAAAAAAATCGTAAAAAAATAAATAAGGATCATAATAATCATTAAGAAATTGTGACGTTTTTTTCATTCAGAGCTCCTTACATGTAATTTCTTACATGTAATATCTGAGTATCCTAAAAGTCAACTCTAAAATTCATCAATCTGACACATTTTTTCAAATGTAGCTTCCGTTCTCACGCTTTGTGGTATGATCGAAAGTAGCCAATGTCAATAAACTTGAGAAATATTTAACCAAATCTCTCACTTGTGTTTTGGGTGTTGCACGAAGAGGTTTGAAACACTTGAACTATTGAATTACTTAATTTTTATAAAGTTAAATATTATATTATTAAAGTTATACATATATATATATATATATATATATATTAATAGATTTATTGCATATATATAATGCCTTGACACTTGGTGTGGGGGCCCGTAATGTTTGCTAGCCCTGGGGCCCGTTAATGGCTCTCGACGGCCCTGTATATATATATATATATATATATATATATATATATATATATATTATATATATATATATATATATATATATATATATTACAATATAAATGAGATCTTTAAAAATGCAATCATAATACGAAAAAATTAATGCTTTGATTCTTATTTTAATTTAATATACGTTTCTTTTCTTTTCTTAGGCCCAATGGCGACTACCCGCACAGCGAGTCAAATTTTGCTCATTGGCCATCCCATACCCGAGATCAAGGGCGCACGGCTTCCTTCAATTGGAGACGTTTTACGCCTGTTTTTTCACTTTCACATAGAGCACAAGAAGACAGTGAACGACTCAGCGAAGGAGGTGGCATCATCAGTCATTGGTTACTGGGAGAAATCCCGGATACCTACCATCACAGAGAAGAGCATTGGTCGAAAAGTGGCAGGTCTTTTTCTTACTTGGAAGCTTCTCCAGAAAAATCGTGCTCGCGCTACGGAAACCCAGCGGAAAAAAGAAGATGAGTTCCGTGATAATTTGGAAAATCTTTTCGATGTCGCCCACCCTAAAGCGATGGAACTTTTGACCATCGAAGAAGATCGAGCCTTCCTTATTGCTCAGCGAGAAAAAGGGAGGAGGGGAGTAATGGGAGGAGTTGACAAGAAAATGGCTCATTCTGTCATGCGTCGGGAACAAACTGAAAGACGCCTAGCTCAGCACCAACCTCAAGCCAATATTACTTTTGAAAATATTGAGCTGGAATCTTCTTCTACGTCTGAAGCACCAAGTTCTGCGCCATCATCTGAAGACTCACCGCCCGCCTCTCCTGAAAAACGCAAGTGTTATGCTCGTGGCACTATCCAAGTCATCACTCCCGAATTGGCAAGTATATTGGATCGCACAGGAATCAGTCATCGTTCAGCACACCGGATTATCGACGCTACGGCTAGAAGCCTCGGCCATAACTCACAAAAACTCGCGCTCAACTATGAAACCATTAGAAAATCACGAGAAAGGCTCCGTTCGGCAACGGCAGAAAAGATTAAACAAAGGTTCACACCCAACGAAGTGCTCACTGTTCACTGGGACGGAAAAATTCTACCAGACGATGAAGGTGGTCGGTGTGACCGACTAGCCATTTTCGTAACCGGAGTTGATACCGAGAAGTTCTTGGGTGTACCTAAGCTGACATCAGGAACGGGTGAGGTCATCGCCTCGGTGGTACATGCTGCGCTCAAAGAATGGAATGTGTCAGAAAAGGTATCAGCTATGAGCTTCGACACTACAGCTTCAAATACTGGTTACTTGTCTGGGGCATGCGTAATTTTGGAACAGAAACTCGGCCGCCAACTCTTATACATTGCATGTCGCCATCACATCCTAGAACTTGTCGTTGAGAAGGCGTACATGGAATGCATGGGACCATCATCTGGTCCAGATATCCTCCTATTCTCCCGCTTCAAAGAGACGTGGAATACAATTTGCCAAGATAAGTACAAGACCCTGTCAGACCTTCCATCGAGTCTGAATGAAAATCGAGAAGAACTGATCGCTTGCTGGAATCTATATCTGACAAAACATCAGCCGAGGGATGATTACCGTGAATTCTTGGAGTTGTCGATTACAATCCTTGGAGGTAATTTACCTAACTTTAGGTTTCGGCGACCTGGAGCACTTCACCGAGCACGTTGGATGGCAAAAGTAATTTATTCATTAAAAATCCTGCTGCTTTCCCATCAGGTCAGACTTACAACTCGTGAAATGTCTGGCTTAAAACGATTTGTATTTTTTGCCCTGGAGTTATATGTCAGCGCGTGGTTCACGGCCAGCAGTCCTTCATCTGCTCCCGCGAACGATTTGAAGCTTCTTCAAGACCTAGCAAAGTACCACGATGAAAAGATCTCAGCATCCTGCCTTAGTGTCCTCGGTCGTCACTTATGGTACTTCAGCGAGTACTTGATTGGTCTCGCACTCTTTGATAAAGGTATCAATGCAACGACGAAAAAGAATATCGCTCGATCAATCCTCGAAAAAGAAGCTGCTGAAGATCCTCCAAAGCGAGCCCCAATACCTGCTGTTTCTTCCATTTCAACAAAGCAGCTCTCGGACTTTGCCTCGAAAGGATCAAAGCTTCTCTTTGAACTTCTAAAAATTAATGATGGTTTCTTGTCCAAGGAACCAGAGACCTGGCCGGACGACGAAGATTTCAAGACTGGTTTGACTATAGTTGAAGGACTAAAAGTCGTCAATGACATGGCAGAGAGGGGAATTGCCTTGATCCAGGCCTTCAATACAAAGATTACGAAGAATGAAGAACAGCGCCAACATCTCTTGCAGGTTGTTGAGGATCAAAGGAAGTCTCAGCCTGGTACATTGAAAAAGGGGTATGGCTTGAGGAAAAGCAAGAATTAATGGGTGGTCTACAATTGAATGAAAGACACCCTGGAATATATTCAGTAAATATATTATTTACTTATTACGATTGGAGTACGCCTGCACTTAAACCTTATGAACTAAAACTAACGTTTATTTACATTAATTAAAAAAAATATTAATTTATTTTTACTAGGTAATGAATAATTAATTTTTGTTATAAGGAGAATTATTTACCTCACTTGAGACACCCTTAAATATTATCTGAATGACCTAATATTTACAGTACATTGTTTTCTCATGTAGTAGCAGCATTGAACAAATGGCCAATAAAAAACTCCAACTTTCGATTTTTATTGTCACCCTAATATATATATATACACACATATATATAAGAAGCTTTGTCTTTTCTATACACAGCCACATGGATCCCGATCAAAATCCCGACAACGATATTCCCGACACCCACCATCCCGACAGCCACAATCCCGACACACCAAACATCCCGACAATGCTTTTCCAGACAACCAGACAACCACAATCCCGACAGCCACAATCCTGGCAATATGCCGACAACGAAAATCCCGACAACCACAATATATGTATATATCATAAATCATTATCATTAAAATCGTTTATTATTAAAATCATTAAAAAGAGTATAAATTAATCTTTCAGTTTTTGTAATCTTATTACAATGAAACACTGTGGGCTATACCACGAAGATAGTCTAGAACCGATCGATTATCACGGTCGTTCACCACCGTTGTGATCCTTCTTTCTCTATTAACTGTAGTCTTTTTCCGTTTGCGGATTTGTTGCTGTTCTCTCTGCAATTCTTGAATCATTCTGTAGAGTCCGACAGGCGCTTGTCCCGTAAATTCTCCCATCTTCTATGCCGGGCTTCAATGCTATTCTGGGTGCGCGGAACTCCTGCTTCAATTGAATCAAAAACAGACCATAAGATAGGTGGGAACAACGGTGCAGCACGAACAACAGTGCCATTTCTCATACGACGTCTTATTCTTCCATGTACATAATTATTTTCGAACCATGTGACAACATCATGAGCATCTGGTGGAAAATGAGGCTGTAAAATGTCAAATGCCGCTGGAATTTCTGCAGGTGGAATAAAGGCGAAAGCAAACAACAGACGTAACAGTAAACTAAATTGTTCATCATTGCTGTATCTAGTTGCCAATCCACTCGTTTGAATTTTTCTCCATCCGCATTGTCCTAATTGGAGAAGCAAACTTTGTTTGTAACGTCAGAGAATTCCGATTTCGAAGTGTTTATTGCCGCCACTTCCAAATCCGTCAAAATCTTTGATGGTTTTAATTCTACATCATTCTCTTGGTTGGTTGTCATACGAACAAAATTATTAACAAGGTGAAGCCAAGGTCAAGATTGGATATATATATATATATATATATATATATATATATATATATATATATATATATATATATATATATATATAGGGCTATTGAAAATGATTCATCCGATTTCAACTGAGAATACTTCCGTACCTATCAACCGTGCATCAACTGGGCATACACCACATGAAAGAGGAAATCTCTGAGTTTTACAAGATCACCGCGAGAGGGCTCCAAAGTCACGCCGTGGCCTAGCCTAGCAACAAACAGTCAGTGTGAAAATGGCGTCCGCACAGCAGAAGGCGTTTTGTGTGTTGCAGTTTTCGAGCTGTAAATCGGTAGTCACAGTGCAGCGTGCGACTTCTTCGTTTGGGGGTACGTTAAGGATACTGTGTACGTGCCACCGTTGCCCACATCTTTGGATGAGCTCCGAACTCGCATTGTTACTGTCGTAGAGTCAGTGACAACGGACATGCTGGAGCGAGTATGGGAGGAATTCGACTATCGTGTCGACGTTGCTCGTGTAACTAGGGGAAGTCACATATGAGAATTTATGAGGTGAGAGACAAAATTTGGACAGTTTTTCGTTTGGTTGATGTATCACAAATCTCTCTGTATTTGTAACATTAAAAAATATTCTCATTTGAAATCAGGTGAATTATTTTTAATTACCCTGTATATATATAATTATATATAATTATATATAATTTATGGGTGTAATATATATTGTAATATATACATATATATATAATATATATATATATATATATACTGGGCGTCCCAAAAAAATGTATACACACTTTAAATAATTATAAAGGCAGTGTTTATTAAAATACATTTCATTTTCAAAATGTAATAGAATCTACAGACATTATTTAATTGTTTTGTCAACGCCTGTTTTCAAACTGACGTCCGTTCTGGTCCAGGCACTGCTGATAACGCGAAGCAATGGAATCGCAAACATCACGAAACATTTCGTTTGGTATTTGTGTGCATTCTCGTTCAATGGCTGCTCTCAATTCAGCGACTATTGCAGGTTTTATAGCGTAGACTTTGTCTTTTAAGTATCCCCATAAAAAAAGTCTAGTGGTGTGAGGTCTGGTGAACGCGGAGGGTATTCTACGAAACCCCTTCGTCCAATCCACATCCACATCGTGCCAAGTACCACTCGCAATACTCCACTCTTCGGTCCGGATCATCTTCATTAATAGCATGGACTAATCTTGGAATGTAACTTTTCCATTGACAGCGCTTCAAAATGCGTTGGACAGACGATTCTGAAATTCCTACCTCACGACTAGCTTGCCGCACAGATTTTCTTGGACTTTGGTGATACGTTTCCAGTACTCTTTCTTGCTTTGTGGGGCTTGTCGATGTCCGTGGTCTTCCGGAACGCTTCTTGTGGACATTCTGAACAGTTCCATCGGCTTCAAACTTATCTCTAATTCGAGTGATGGTAAGTCGCGTTGGTGGATCTGTTTGAAACTCCCTCCTAAACTGTCTTTGCACTTCAACTGCGTTTTCACACTTCCAGTAGCATTTTAGAATGAATTTCCTTTGTTCAAAGCTTAGTCTGACTGCCATTATTAATTCTAATGGGTTTAACTTGGAAAGAAAGAAACATCAATTGAGCTATCAGCTGTTAAAGTGTGTATACATTTTTTTGGGATGCCCTGTGTATATATATATATATATATGTAAAAATGAACAATGAATAATCAATATTCATTTTTACATGAGAACCAAAATCGCCTGATGCGATTTTGGATAAAAAATTTATTTGTAGCTTTCTGTTTTTGTTTGTGTCACAACCCTACGATCTACCATTTCTATGGTTTAGTCGTATCCATTTTCCACTATTCATTTGTTATAGGACTTATTATAATTAATTATGATTGTCTTGCATCTAACCCGTAGTGTACTTAGTCCTTATTACCACTCTTTGTCTCTAATTCGTTCCTGTTAAATCCTCCCATTATTTATACGTTGTTCATTCGTACATCCATGTCTTTTCTTGACCTTTATCTTTTTTAATTTTATTACTCATTCATTCAGCTACTTATTGTCTATCATTGTCAACCTGTTGTATGACTCCCCATATGTGTACAATACTTTGTGCATTCGTACTTGTCCCCTGATGATCATGATTACGTACATAGTTACGTACATGTACATACGTTCACGTGTATTCTTTTTATTTTTAATTTTTAATTATTTCACCTCCCGCAATGAACTCGAAAACGCTTAGGCATGTGATTAAATTCCACTAACTACGGCAGAAGCGAACGTCTCTAAGATAAAAATCTCCTCTCGCTCTGATTCAAATTTATAACATATTATAACATAATATAACATATTATGTTGTATATTATGTTATATACCGTATGTGCCCATGTACTTTGTGTTGTACTAATAACCATATATAAATATAAAAACACTGTAAGAATTGTAAGTGACTAATGTACTTAATGATGTAATTGTTGTAATGTACTTTAATAAAATTGTAATTAAATGTAATAATTTAATATAATGTAATTAACTTTAATAACGATAATTAACGATAATAAGCGAATGTGAATTAATTGGTAATTGTAATCGTAATTGTAATGAACCAAAATTACAACGTACTCAATGATGTACTTAGATTGTACTTATGTACTACTACGAAATTATATCGCCTTCAGAAATGAATACTCGGCGAAAATAGGATTAGTTTTTTGTTTTTTAATTTTTATTTGGAATCTTTCAAACATCTGATCATGTGTTTAAAGTGGGGAACTTAACCTTCAACTGCATTCCCTCAACATTTAGACTTATATGATACATGTAATTGTAAAATAACTTCACTTCATTACTTCACTCTTCTTTGGTCACTACTACGAGACTCCCTTGTTAGCAGCCTCGCTGCGAGGAGGGGGCACAGGCCCTTGCCTCCTTCATTTTTTTAGATTCCGGCCTGAGCCATGGTCGAAAGAGGTCGAACCTCTACCCCTGTAAATTCAGAGCACTACCTGTACATTTTTTAGAAGTAAATTACAGTAAGAAAAACTTTTTATTTTCCCCTTCGAGTTGGGCTCTCTTCAGAAGAACTTAGTCAGTGAAGTCGATAAGTTATAAAAGAAAAGTCGATAATTTTAGTATCAGAGAAAGTATCAGAGTATTACAGAAAGAGAAGAATTAACAACTGTCGACCCTATAGCGAGAGAAAAGAATTAGAATGTCATAGAAGAAATATCCGTTGCTACCTCCTAACCAGAACCCCCGTCGACTCCGAACCACCCCAGGTCCATAGACGGAGGGGTTAACATATATGTATATATATATATATATATATATATATATATATTATATATATATATGGTTCCATGTATATTCCCCCATGAAAATTCCACCCACGAAAATTCCCCCCAGTAAATTCCACCCAAGGAAAATTCCACCCACAGAAAATTCCACCCTCGAAAATTGCACCCACCCAAAGAAAATTAGTTTAAGTTTAAAATATGTATTATTATTTATAAATTTATTAAAAATTTATTACAGTAAAAAGTAAAAGATTTATTTCAAATTTATTACAGTAAAAAGTAAAAGATTTATAAGTAAAAGATATATTAAAAAACAATTATTCGACGTTTAATGAAGATTGCATGCAATGCTCTTGAGGAACTCTAAACTATCTGTATTATTATAGCGCTCCACTAGTCTCTTCAGTCTTTCATTTATGATCTGATAGGTTTTTCGTGCGGGTCGCGGGTAGCAAAAATTAACCAAACTATCACGACTTAACCTAACCAATCGTGAAGGGCGTACAATTAACCTAAAAAAATAAATAAAAAACAATACATTTTTTTATTTATTTATTTTTATATATTAAGAGAAGAGGATTCTTTATACTGTACGGCACTGACGATTGGTTAAACTAATTTTCTTTGGGTGGGTGCAATTTTCATGGGTGCAATTTTCTGTGGGTGGAATTTTCCTTGGGTGGAATTTACTAGGGGGAATTTTCGTGGGTGGAATTTTCATGGGTGGAATTTTCGGTACACCATATATATATATATATAAATATATATATATATATATATATATATATATATAATATATCATATATATAATGTCGGTAAGTCTCGTTGTCGGGATTATACTATGTCGGGATTGTGTTGTGGAAAGCATTGTCGGGATGTTTGGTATGTCGGGATTGTGGCTGTCGGGTTTCTGGATGTCGGGAATTTCGCTGTCGGGATTTCGACCCAAACCCCACCCACATACATATATACATACATTATATAGTTTCATCTGGCTGGGGTTCTGAAGTCAGCCAGGAAGGGCACATTTTACTTTAAGAATTTGTTGCGAGTGGTGGTGGCGCTCCAGTTAGCCGATATATGTATATATAGGTCACTAAACTAAGGCGATTACGCTGTACGCCTTCTAAATCAAATGTCTGTGATGCTAAAGCCGCTAGGAAGGTTAGTGAGAATTCAAAACACACCCACATGCATATATATATATATATATATATATATATATATGATACACACAGACCTTGCACGCAACAAGAACTCTTCTGGGAAAATTAAATCTACTCTAATCCGAATAAGTAATGGTAAAGTAATGGAATGGAATGGAATAAGTAATAGCTGTAACCCTTAGATCCTGTTCCAAAGCTGGATCCTATCTGCTTTGCTGATAGCTGGTGAAGAAAGGTATATTTCTGGGGCCTCTTTGCGAGTGACCCATTGCCGTCGTCGGGCTAACATCATGAAAAAAAAAACTAGTGTTTTTCATTTACCATTACTTATTCGGACTACAGTGACTTTAATTTTCCCTGAAGAGTTCCTTGTTCCATGCACGGCCTGTGTTTATCATGAAAAAACCTCAGGGGACCATTCTGATTTTTTTGTGGGCCTGAGCAACCAGGATAGGTTACCCCTTGTTGTTCACATACAAACAACTCATATATATATATATATAAAAGAAGCTTTCCTATACATTCATACACACCCACATACATATATATATTTTTGGGGGGTCCTGAGCAGCTAGGTTAGGTCACCCCTTGGAGATCACATTATATATATATATATATATATAAATATTTTGGGGGCCTGAAGGGGTGGCTGAGAAGGGGGGGTTCAGAAACACTCATCATGTTGCATGCAATGTTGCATTGCAATTGCACTCGACCTTTTTGCGGGCATACTACTGGGGATGGCTGCGAAATTAACAATAGACGAGAGAGTTAGCTTGGTTTTAATGCATAGGATACCAGGTAGTACAAATCGATGAATCGGTACAGAATTTAAATTCTGTACCGATTCATCAATCTGTTGTACCTGGTATTCCATACATTAAAACCAAGCTCATCCTCTCGGCTATTGTTAATTTAGCAGCCATCCCCTAACTAAAAGGAAAAAATAATATATTTTCGTCAACACTGAAAATTCCTATGATGCGCGACCCGTTCTGTATATATAACACAACAAGACCCTCCCTCGCAACTAGCTGAAATACATCTTTCCTTCAGAGAAACACTCTACCTGGTGATGAAGTTGTAAATTTTCGGACGTCAAAGTAAATGGTCTTGAGTTTGAATCGAGGACAATCCAAGAATTTATTTTTATAGCGTCTTCATCTGCATGGGTGGTCATGAGTGTCTGCTTAGACAAGTAAAAGTGAGGTTGAGTGCGTGATAATTATTTTTTTTAGGTAATACTTTTTGGTAACTAGGGATACTGAAAAAGTATTTAAAAAGGTAGAAAAATTTTTACTCTCGAATAAAAGATATGTTAGTCCTGATTAGGTTAAGTTACGCTACGTTAGGCTATTTGAGGTTTGGTTAGGTTAGGTTCGGCTTGAGTAGCGACTACGTCACTATTTAATGACTGAACAGAAAACAATTTTGAGCCTTCAACTTTGTTTGAAAGACTTATGACGCCCTTCTCAGTTCGAATGCACTAAGGTTAGCTTAGATTAAATTAGGTTTGATTAATTTTACTAATTTACTAATATGTATATAGTAACACTTTTGATGCTTGAAAATTTTCAGAAATTATATAAAAATATCTAAAACATTTTTCACTACCGGAATTAAAGATAATTTAGTCCTGTTTAGATTAGGTGACGGTAAGTTGGATCATAGTAGGTGGAATTAAGTTAGTTTAAGATATATTGGTTGGTACCTCACTATTTCTGCACTTCAAAGAAAACATCCTTCGAACCCTCATTTGCGTCCGAGGCCGCTTATTAAATAGACAATACTACATTTTTATGGCCATAATAGTTGCCATGGTAACCATCATAGTGAAGATATTAGAGTAAAATCACGGGTGAAAGGGGGAAGAGGGAGGAAGGATCCTGATCCAGTTGTCAGATACGTAAGCATTGAATTATAAATTTGACCACAACTGAAATTCCTATTAATAAAGTGAATTTACGCAGCATCATTTATTTTTTTTTAATAAATGTCTTTAGATTGAAGAAACTTGTGGTGTCCTATTTTTCTGCGGAATTGGCGGTCTTCTGCTGTCCTTAGCGAGCGAAGCACCACTTTTGAATATTGAAAAGGTCATCACAAGACTACAGTCGAAGACCAGAATGGAGGACCATGAATCTACGTAGCGAGGTCACTCACAAAGATACGAATAAGAGAGAACGAGATTTTTCATCTTTTCGTCTTTTAAAAAAAAAATAATGTCACACAATAAAACGAAGAGAAAATTTTCTCAAAATCAGTTCAACACAAATATTGTCGTACACATATATTGTAAAGTTTTTAAATTAAAATATTATATTAAAATATAACCAACATAACGTAATTACTGTATATAATGCGATATTCATACAATATTGGAAATTAGAAACAATATTTTTATATCATTAAAATATTTTTAATAATTTACAACACATATTCTATACATGTATATTAAATTTAATTTTAGTTAAAAAGGAAATGCTTAACTCTTAAATTTATATAAATATACGAGTATATATATATTTTGTTTGAAAAATTTATATTAAAACGTACTTTCTTTAAAACTTTTAAACCTGCTTTTTATATTTAGGGTATACTCGTATATAACGGGTGTGCCATAAAAAAAGGGTACATTTTAAAAAGGCTATGAAATCAAAATTTTTCATTTAATTTTAATAAAACTTCTACACAATAACAAATATGTATTTATCTATATGTAAACAAGTTTTCAGACTAAAATATCAACAAATTCAAATTCTATGAACATTTAACGAAAGAATATGATTTTTCTACTTAACATGCAAAAATTATTAAACCTTTTTAATATTTTTTGTTATAAAAATAATTTTTAACGTAAAATTTACCTGAAATTATTAAAAAAATTGTCGAAATGCTTTCCTTCCATTTCAATAACTTTTTTTATTCTTGGCCGGAATTCATCAATAGCTCGATTTACTTGTTTCTGTGCAAACTCTTCCCATTTTTGAATGATGATCTCGCGTAAATGAGCTGCATCTTTTATCATAGTCCTGTAGACTCGCTCTGCTAAGTTCTCCCATATTCCGGCCAGGAATAAAAAAAGTTATTGCCTCTGGGTACCCCCTATCCACGAGCTGATGGATGAGTACTATCCGTTCTACGACGGGAATGTCATGGTTGGCAACCACTCATTGTCGCCCAGTCAAAGAGTTTTTTGTGACATCCTGAAACTTCCGGCGATGCTGTGACACTACTTGCTGCAGATACTGCAGCTGCTCATCGTCTTTGGTGTGGCGGCCGCTGTACTGTTGGACGATGGCCACAGCTCGCTCGGCGTGGTCATTCACCACCCTGAGGTTTTTCACAACCCTAAGCGCAGGCTGAAACTCCTCTATTTTTTTTCATTCATCCGGATCTGTGTTCAAGAAACCTGCAGATATTTGCAGTTGTTCGAAAAACCTCGTCGAATTCTTCGTCACAAGGCTCTCCAAAGACGAACTGGGAGGTGGGTTGACACGCTTTGGAATATGCTCTACACCCTCTTTCTTGTATAGGGCTGCGACCATCCGACGTTTCGTTGCAAATGGAACAGCGGCATCGAAGAAGGCCAATGGAATCATTTCCTCAGAGAGGTACGAAAGCTGTCCTGCCAGCTTCTGACTGGCTGCTTTGGAGATCTTCTGCTGAGGATACGACCTCAATGATTCCAAGAGGCAAATTACGACGTGGTGTACTGGGACGGAAAGCTTCTGCTAGACCTTACCAACAACGAGCAGGTGGATCTGCTTTCCGTCTTAGTGTCCACCTCAGATGACAACTGCCAGCATTTGGGAGTGCCAAAAATAGCTTCGGGAAGTGGGCAACAGCAGGCACAAGCGGTGTTCGATCTCTTATAACTTTGGGGACTAAGTGAAAGAGTGGTGGGGATGTTCTTCGACACTGCCGCTGCTAACACTGGCCGTCACTCAGGATGTTGTTTGCTCCTAGAGCAGAAGTTGCAGAAAGAGCTGCTCTACTTTGCATGCAGACATCATATCATGGAGCTAGTTGTCGCCGCCGCGTTCACGGCGTGTCATGACGCAATTTCTGGTCCTAAAGTTCTGTCATTCAAGAGATTCCAGCAACAGTGGAACTACATCCACAAAAGCAAGTTCTAAACAAGTGTCGACGACCCCACTGTTGGTCCATCCCTATTACCAGTCAGAGAAGAACTGAAGTTCGCCAAAGACCAAATCCAGCTCGAAACGTACCGAGACGATTACAAGGAATTTTTGGAACTCGCCATTGTCTTCCTTGGTGGACATCTTGAATCGCCGATTCGATTCAAGCGCCTAGGTGCGATGCATCACGCTCGCAGGATGTGCAAGGTCCTGTATTCTATCAGGATGTGGATGTTCCGCGAGCAATTGCAACATCTCACACAGAAAGAGAAAACATGCTTGCAAAACATGAGCATCTTCGCTGTGACAGTCTACCTGAAGGCATGGTTCACTGCTCCGATGGCCGCCTTCGCTCTAGCCCAGGACCAAGATGCTTTTGCTTATTTATACATACATGTAGTAAATTAATCGACTATACGATCCTTGTGACTAGAAATATTAACCTTTTCGTGCCCGGTGGTCTTTTCTGAGACTGAATAAAAATCGTTTGGCGTTAGCCAGGACAAAATTAATAAAGTGCAACTGGGCTCTAAAGGGTCAACAGATGTTTGTTAACCCTACAAGGTTAACAAATGTTTACACGAATTTCATCGTGAAGGAATTACACAGCACAATCCGTTTTCGTCATTTTCTAGCCATGTTATTATTAGAAAATGTTGGAAGTAGTCACTACCGAATCGAAAATGAAATGGAAGATTTTGTTAACACATTCCTTTTCTAAATTATGAAACAATGTACGTGACAGAATTACTTGCCTCTGACAAATGTTTTTCACAATTGCAGTATTTGTGGGATATCTCCAAATTGGCAGTTTTTCGGGATTTTTTTTTTGGGGTGAACAAAGCAAACAAGGGTCGAGTATGGGTGATTGTAGGTATATATAAATTCGGTGTAGGCAATGCCATTTAAACTTGGGCTAGTCAATTATCGTGACGGAATTATTTTTTAGGGTGTGACAGAATTACCTGTCTGGTAATTCCGTAACAATATAGAACAATATATAAATATTTTGTGAAAAATGTCCTTTATTCTTGACAAACGTGAATAATCGATAATTTGTCTTTACAAATGTCATTACTGATCTGTATTCAACTGCAACTTTAAAAATGGCTTTAGAATCACGATTCGCGTGGAATTCATGTTTATTGTCCGGAGGTTTTTTTCGAGAATGAATAAATCGCCTGGCATTAGCCAGAAAAAAATCAGTAAAGTGCCCATGGGCACTAAAAGGTTAATTAAGTTTAGGGTATTTATAAATAACCATTATTTTATTACTAATTAGTAATTACCAATTAAAATTCTTGGTGGGGACACATGAATAGGGTGTTTTCTCGGATACCAACAGCTCTATGACTCTAAGAAGACTATTAGTTATTATGTAGTTGAACCATAGTGCTACCTTATACAAAGCAACGTACATCTGGAATATTTGGGTACTGGTTGATATACGTTTCTTCTACTACTTTTGGTAGTCCAACGCCCTGCCGAGCGTGGGCCACGTTCCAAGCACGACTCTTACCACTATACCATCTGGGAAACCAAAGAAATTTCTTTCAGGTGTAGCTTTTGAGCATTTCTCATTTTATCATGTGTTTTCCAAATGCAATAATTATCCTTCATTTTATATATATATATATATATATATATATATATATATATATATATACTGTATATATATTATAAAATGGCCCTCCTCCTCACGTTAAAAGTAACTGAACGTAGCGCTCCTTATATGGGCATGCGGGAGTACCCAATACTCATCCGCGAGACTCGGGTATCATTATAAAAGACCAATTCGAACCACACCTGAGAGGATTTAGTTATTTAAAGTCCCCCAGTATGCAGTGTGCATAGACTCATCGCCGTTAAGGCAGATCTCATTATCTCATCAGTAATCCATCAATAAATGATGTAAGCTTCCTCCATCTCATCATTTTCGTATACAAAACTTACCGACCGACAGCAAATTAGACAGCTCGATTCCCGTGAGTACTTAGAGGTGAACACCGTAATCCCCGAGCTAAGGACACGAAACCCGCAGCGCTTCCCAGGTCGTCCTGAATGTAAAGCCCCTGGCAACCCGAACCTAATCAGCAGACCCTGTAAAACTTCCTTCTATAGGCTGAGCCAAGGCATCCACCAATTATACAAACAACCATAGTGTATAATGTATATATATATATATATATATACATATATATATATATACACTGCGTGCATATATATATATATATATATATATATATATATATATATATATATACAGCTCAACACAAGTGTTGTGGGATACAGGGAGGCATCATCTTGGATTAGGGGATACTCTCTGTCCTTGCACACCCCATTTAAAGAGATTCCTCTGCCGAGCGGTGCCCCCCATAGTACTGTGAGGTATAGAAAAACTCATGATCTTCGCTTGCCCCACAAACACCTTTAAATGGGAGACCCAAAATGGGTGCACACACATTTCTACATTACTGTACAGTCTTTACAGCCACACCTACACTTTTCCTCCTAAGTATATATATTGTAATGTATATGGTGGTAAATTTTGACTTGGTCCGCAATCGATATGGATCGTGACTTATTTTTGGTTGGATGGATACCGTAATGAAATTGACTGGATCCTTTGGATCTGATATATTTGCATGTCGGTTATAAATAGATATAGAGTGTAACATATTTGTGGATAGAGTCTATTATGACTTCATCCTCTGGATCCAGAGATTCTATCTTTAGTTTTAAATCGATAATTAATTAGTTTCGTAAAAATTAGTCGTTGCCAATGTACAGGCAGTTTTTACATAAATTTCTTATGTTCTTGTAGTTCGGAACCCACGTAAAATTGTAGGTCCCCTCCGCCACCACGGAGGACATACACAATGCACAATTACGAACACAGTTAGGTAGACCAGCCATGAGTGGATCCTAGGGTGGTCTTTGTTGGTTTGAAACTTTATAACATTATAACATTATATACACACACACACACACACACACACACACAGTATATATATATATATATATATATATATATATATATATATATATATATATATATATTGTTATGTATGGGAATAATGTAATAAGGTTAATTAATTACTGGTTATAAATTAACCAACAAACAAAATTGTTCATGAAAACAAAGTGTAGGAACCGAAATGGCGGTTCCATCTCGTTCGTTTCTGAAACGACGTTTTATAAATTCTTGAGTACATGAAGTTAAAAACATATGCCTGTTAAACACTCCTGTAATTTAGGGAAAAAGACATGAATTCAATTGTCTATTTAATTCTGAATAAATTCGGATAAAAATACCATATATAGGTTACCCAAAAACTCGGAAAATAACTAATGTAAAAATTACATTAAAATACAAACGTAGCCATGATGATTTGACTCGGTTCGTGAAGTCGTTCCAAAAAGGGAACGCCGAATCGAAATTATACTTTTGTATAAAATGGGAAACTCCATTAGAATTAGATTGTTACGTAATTAACGAGTTTAATGGCATGTTAAAATTACACCTGAAAAGTTGATAATTCTTAAAAATAGAATTAATTAAATTAAGATAATCTAATTTGGGTATGTAAGTAAATCTTACGCCTGGCAGAGCGTGAATACAATACGCCGAATTCAGGAGTAACTTGTCGCATACAAATCAAATTGTATTACAGCAGTGAACGAGAATGAAATTCATATCAAATTACTCTTTACCCATTGCTAAATAACGTAGCATAAAATTATGTTGTTAAAAGGTGGGATTAAGGTCTTCCATTATGATATAAAACGCGAAGCAAAGTCACCAAATAGGAAATACGCTGCGGCAGTGCATCTCAAGGCGTTGTGAACGAATGTTCTCCCACAAAATCAGTGTGAAATTTAAATAAGAAATTTAAATTTATTTCTCCCTTTAAGAACAAAAAACAATTCTTAGTGAAAGTTTGCTCAAGTATATAAATATACATATATTGTGCCGTACGGGAGAATTTAAATCGTGTGTGGCACCTAGTAGCGAAATTGTTATTCTAATGAGTAAATTACTCGCCAAGCTAAAATTGTCTTCCCTTAAAAAGGTAGCGGAAGAAAACGAGAACTCCAGGTTACATTTGCGTAACTAAAAAGAATAAAAAAATAGTCTACCATATATTCCCGTAAAGAAAACGGGTACCGAGTTTCTCGATTGAGTATACATTTACGGTATACGGAATTGGGGTGATTTACACAGTGTTATTCCCAATGTATGTTATTTGCAACGGCTAAGCCGATCTAGGAAGGTCTACCTAGCAGATAAGTGGTTCTAATTGTAATTCAAGTAATAAGAAATTCATTTATTCTAATCGCATTATGTATGTTAGCTAATGTGGTAGAAGGCCAAATATGCCTATGATTGTAATTTAAATTGTCATTGGTCCATTGATTTTAATGGTCTTGCGTATTACAATATTATTATCAAGTGTCATTCTTCAACGAATTTTCATTACTGTCAAAAGTTTCATCTTTCATTGTAATTGGTTTAGAAATTCTGTGATGAATATATTGTTTTTGTAAAAGGTTTTTCAGTTATTCGCCTACACGGATTGACAGAGAAATAAGAATATATAACAAGTGATATATATAACCTTGGGCAAAATTTATATAAGGTGGTTTAAAGAAAAGCAGGCCAAAGTAAATGTATAAATTACACCCTAAGTATAAAGTATAAAACTGCCTATTGTAACTATATATATATATATATATATATATATATACAGGGTGGGGCACGGGAACCAAGTGTTTTTGGAATAATCAGGAAAATGATATTTATTTTTGTAAAGAAAATATATTGGTAGAACAACATTCGTAAGAACATAGCATTTCATGTCATAATAATCATGTACCGAAAATTATATCTGGCATATGATGTCCTTGGCCGTCGACGCATTGTTGAAGGCGTTTACGAAAATTGGCCTCCACTCTTCCCAGCAGGTCTCTGTTGATTTGGATGATTTGTTGACGGATCGCTTCCTTCAATGCATCTAATGTACGGGGCTTGTCCTCGTAGACACGTGACTTGAGGTACCCCCATAGAAAGAAGTCACATGTGGACAAGTCAGGGGACCGAGGGGGCCATGCAATGTCACCAAATCTCGAAATGAGATGGTTGGGAAACAGGGGGCGAAGAACAGCCATTGACGCTCTGGCGGTGTGTGGCGTGGCCCCATCTTGCTGAAACCACAAATGTCGACGAGCAATACGCCTTCTTCGTAACTCAGGGATGAAAAAGGTGTTCACCATCGCAATGTAACGCCCAGATGTTATGGTAACGGTAACCCCATTTTGTTCGAAGAAATAGGGACCAATGACGCCAAACTTTCCCACCGCGCACCAAACTGTTACCTTAGGGCTATGCAGCGGTTTTTCATGGAGTTGTCGCGGATTTTCAGCAGCCCAATACCGACAGTTTTGATTGTTGACGGCCCCATTAAGGTGGAAATGGGCTTCATCACTCATTACCACCATCATGTTTTCATTCTGCTCATAAAGTGCAAGCATTTCCTGTGCAAAATTCAGTCGTTGGGGGCAATCGTTTACATTCAATTCCTGCACCATCGCTAACTTGTATGGGTGAAAATGTAATTCTTCATGCAAAATCCGTCTAACAGTACGATTGCTGATTCCGAGTGCAGCTGAATGTCTCCGAGCAGAGCGGCCTGGGCTTTGCAACATCGCTTGTCTGACCCTTTCAACGTTCTCTGGAGTACGCACAGTGCGTTGCGGCCCCTTCGGTTTTGTATTCATTATTGAGCCTCCTGTTCGAAGATTGTTAACCCAACGTAAGATTGTGTCACGAGCGGGAACAGAGTCATTTCGATGAATGTTGAATCTGCGGCGAAACGCACGCTGAACTGCTGTCACTGACTCGCCACTCCTAACAAAATGATCATACGCGAACATGCGGTGTTCTAACGTCCACTGCTCCATGATGGCACCTGAAAGATAAAGGTGAGTGTTAGTTAAAGTTAAATGCTATGAACCCAGGAATGGAATGCTACCTACCGCACGCCCCTCCCATTCCTAATGGCCGATTACTAGCTATTCAAAAAACACTTGATTCCCGTGCCCCACCCTATATATATATATACATATATATATATACTGTATATATGTCCCGTAGTGTAAAACTTTACGGTACAAACGAGTTCGTCTCTGACGAATTGTATTCTAATGTTGAACCCAAAATTCCTTAGTTCTGACATCACAGTGTGCAATCTTTCATACGCGGAGTAACCCCATGTAATCCGCAGTAACCCCATGTAATCCGTAGTAACCCCATGTAATCCGCAGTAACCCCATGGAATCCCAGTAATCCCAACCTAAATCATTAGATGCGAGGTGCATATGAAAATATGCTCATCGCATGAATTCTTCGATCCCTCCGCGTCTCCATTATTGTCAGCATCACGCGATGCAAGGCAAGCGTCTATAAACACATCAGTCTTTTAACTTTTTATTATTAAATTTTTCTAAAATCTTGACCTATTCCCATAGATAAAGCATAATTGTGTCAACCTATAGACCACCTGACTTCCCCTAGCTTAACCTACTCGCATACCAAATTTCAGCTGTCTCTGATCCCTATTTCTCTTTTCCGAAAAAATCACGCAAATTGGTTATCTCGAACATGAGATTCATTTGCGCTCTATAACTTCCTTCCCAATCGATTCCCTTTTGTACGGGTTCGACCTTCCTTTCACGCCGCCCCCCTGGCGCCTCTTGATCCTACAATTATGCTTTATTATCAAAAGAAAAATGTAAACTCCGCGAAAACTATTTCGATCATGATTGGTTCGCCCCCGGAACTCTCCCGAAGTACAATCTTCCAATCGTAGCTGTCAATTGAATTCACCTCCGCCTAAATTTGAATATCGAAAACTATTATAGGCGCTTGCTGTTAGACTCCGCCCGTAAGAGGGTGACCCTTAGTTTACCTCGTCTCCGCCTACCCCGAGGTTTTAAAAACCCCGAGAGCGTCGGTAACGAGGTTCTTTGCTTTCTGATTATCCTCCTACCACGCAGGCTCTGTGATTTAATTCTGTGATTAATCGTGCAGTGGCACTACCCCCACCGGATCAAATTAGCTTCCATTTGATAATCGAACTTAACTCCAACTTATAAACTTTGCTGCAGATTGCTTTTAAGGAAGAATCAGCAGCCTAAATTGTACGTTGTGCTTTAGTTAACTTGTTCCCGATTTATCTGTGTATTAAATCTCACCTTAAGAGTTATATAACTCTCATTTTTTTACTTAGCCAAATTTAATGTTTACTACCAAAATAATTTTGTACTCAAAGTGAATTTAATAAAAAGACTTAAATTAAGTTTCGTCGTTTCCATTCACCGCATAAACTCGGTACAACCCCCTTACTTTCCCCCAGTGATTTCGTGAAACGGAATCAGGAAGCACTTGAAGGTAATCTTCCGAAACTTTACAACAAATTGAGGTAAGAGTGGTCAGTGAACCCACACACATTCTTTTGACAAGGCGTGAGTGCCTGGTGCACCCACTGGTGTCGACGTGAGACGCGACACTTCCCAGGTTTTTTTTTTTGGAGTTCTCGTAACCCGAGAGTGACATTGTCCATCATCCTTCGGATACAATTCCGACTCAAACCAAGGGGACCGCCTCCGGAATTCATAGTCCATCATCGTCTTCTACATTCGAGCGGCCCATTTTGGGACACCGCT
Organism: Bathynomus jamesi; assembly: GCA_023014485.1. Taxonomy (NCBI): domain Eukaryota; kingdom Metazoa; phylum Arthropoda; class Malacostraca; order Isopoda; family Cirolanidae; genus Bathynomus; species Bathynomus jamesi. The sequence continues at coordinate 86,993 of JAJOZX010001301.1, forward strand.
CGACATTGGAGGTCCCACCGAGACGCCGAGGACCCAGAACCCCCAGGACCCGGAATTTGGGTGAACGAAGTCTTGCCCATTTCGCCCCAGGCTCCCCCTCACTCCTCTCGGACGACGCCACGGTTATACATGACGTCACCTTTGTCTCCTCCTTTGTCTCCTCTGCGAGCGACCTTCAAATCGAGAGAGACGCCAGCTGATGCCACGCAGCCGACTCAGTTTCCTCTCTCGATCCACCTCACGCAAACGTTTTTTTACGTTTGAGTGATAGAGTTACGTAACTATTAAGTATCACTGATTTACCCTTAACCCAATTATAAAATTAAATTGTGATGTTGTGGAATATTGATAAATTGTGTATGCAGTATATGCACTAATCATTAATAATACTCTTTCCACAGTAATAATTCACGGTTCACGGTGAATGGTGACTAAAAAAACTTAGCAATTTTTATTTTTTTTCTCTTTGAGTAAGTGGGATCAGTGAAGTGATTTTAACCACTTAATAATTTTCTTAGTTATCATACTTACTTTAAATTAACAAGTCATTTTAATTAATTACTGGATAGTGTGATACGCTATTAATATGACCTTGCAGTCATTTATTCATATTTAATATTCATAACCGTCTTTAAACTTTTTTTTTATTTAAACGATTTTTAATAATTGTAATTATTTTAAATTCTTTTTAATTATTGAATTACCGTGTGTAATATTTTAGTACTTTAATTTTTTTTAATTGAATAGGTTAGGTAGGGTTAGGAATTTTATTTTTTAAGTTTTATTGTTTTACTTTGTGCTACGGGAATTACGCTTGTGACGTAATTGCAGGCCACATACGTGAATACGATTGGGGCACGACTAGTGGTACTTCCTCGCGGACTCAGGCTGAGGGCAGGATCCACCATCACTGGAACTCACGTTTCTCCCGTTTAGGATCAAGGATACGGAAAGGGACTTTGTGTGGGACTCTTCATCCATTGGAGACCAACGATTCGACCATCGGATTTACAAGTAACCTTTTGCTATCCCAACCTTCATTTTTTCCCATTCTTTTTTTTTATTACCCTTATATCACCTACTTTATTAGAGCGATAGAACAATGCTGGCATAACTTGTTTTTTTTTAGCAATTCCGTCGTTCCTGAAATACGATATTTTAGTGTTTTACTGCATTGTTGAGGGTTCCTCGATTGCTTTGCGTTTGATTAAGTTAACCAAATTTTTAAACTTCTATTTTTTTTCAATTGAATAATTAGTAGTTTACATAATTTGGATCCCCCCCCCCCCAAAAAAATATATACATATATACATACACTACTTAATTACGTTGATTAGTGACAAATTTTCCTCACCCTTTGCAACATTTTTCCAATTGTTTTGTTTTGTTTCGAATTTTATTTTTAGATTTTTTATATATATATTTTGTTTTGTGTACACACGCCGATACTATACATACTAGGACAACACTGCCAAAACACACTTCATTTGTTTATTCTCGCGCGCGACGTGTATGCCACATTCCGATTCCGATTCCGACCGGGAATTTTTATTACCACTTACACCTCCACGTCCGTCCTTCCCCAAACGTCGCCGTATTCCCAACACCAACATGGCCGACACCAACAATACTGCTTCCACTGCTGCTGCTGCGCCTGCCGCGAGCGTACCTATCACGAATATTATGGTTTCCAGGGTACTCAACTTGCCGACGTCCGTTCCAAAATTTAAGGGAACCGTCGCGGGAAAGGCCACCGAGCCACTTGTTCAACACTGGCTCCACAAACTGGAGATATATTTCGAAAATGAGAAGGTCATCGCGGACAAGGACAAAATTTCTGAAGCACAGCGGTTTGTTGATCTTACAGAGGGGTCAGCATCCAAGTTTGTCGACACTGACCCCGACTTAGGAGCGGCCACTACGTGGATCCAGTCGACGGATTCTCTTGGACAATTTAGGGATGTCAGCGACACTCAACCGTTCGCGGCCATGACCAACTTGTTCCGATTGCGCTGGCAGGATGGTGAAGATTTTATGGAATTTAGGAATCGTATTCAAAGCGCTATGAACAGTGTCATCTTAGCCATCGACGGCGCTTTTGATTATAAAATGCCCTCACAAATGGCGAATATACTGTCCTTTTCGGCGATGTATGCGAACCTACCAAGTCACCACCAAGTCAGATTCCAACAACATGCGGATCTTACCGCGTCGTTAGCAACCGTCGTGAACAAGCTGAAGGAGTCGTGTCCAAACTCGACTGACCTTAGTATTCGTCGACCGCGGGAAGAACGATCTAAAACCTCCCAGTCCATCCGTTATACAGCAGAAAAACAGGAAGGCCCCAGAAGCAAGTTCTGCTTCTGCAACGCCCACGCCGTCGAACCGGTCTCGACCAACCTCATCACGACAGCCCCCCCGATTCCAACCACAGACTCCACCGAGTCCGCCCCTACGGTGCTACAATTGCTGCCAAGTGGGCCATGGAATAAAACAGTGCAGGGCGGCTGCATATTGTGATTACTGCAGGAGTCCGGTCACCGGCGGGGAGAACGTTCAAATGCCGGGAGAAGGGTGCGCTCCCCAGCGACAACGGAATGCGTGGTCCCAAGGATCTCGACCTCCCGCGAGGCCACCGCAACAAGGATACCCGAGGGAACTCCCTCCTATGTAACCAACCCTACCCGTAATCTATCGAACCAGGAAGTTCGACATATTTTCACGGAATGTTTGACCGAGATGGGATACGCCAGACCACCAGCCTTACCACTGGAAAGTCAGGACTACCGATCAACCCGATGATTTTTTAGAGGACCCGCCGGCTCCAGGATTCCCGTATCGGGACGAGCCGGGTTGCCCTCCCCAGGAGTAGCTGTTCCTGCTCGGGAAAAACCAGGAGTTACTACTCCACTTAAGGACCCCAAGGGCCCTGCACGAAATAATCCAGATACCACTGTAGAATCTATAAGTTTCCTTTTTCAGAAACCCCTTGCATTGAACCCGAGACCTATGAGTCTCGCCCCGCTTCACAGAGACCTGTGGTAAACCCTGTCGACGTTCCTACGTCATACGTTTGCACAATTAGTAATACGTTTGAAGATGCTGTCATTCCACTTCGCGTTCGAAGTGTAGATATGTTTGGTCTGCTAGACACAGGTAGCAACGCTAACCTGATTAAACAGTCTAGTTTGAATAGAATTCCGGGATTTCCAAATTGGAACTTTTCCCGTCAAAGGTTGTTTTAAAAAGCGTTAATGGAGGAACCATACCCTCCGTAGGGCAAGTTAAGCTAAAACTGAAACTCGGCAAATTAGGCTTCGATGCCGATTGCGTGATAGTACAAGACTCTATGCACTTCCCCACCGACATTTTACTCGGTTACCCCTTCCTCAAGGGAAATGGTTGGGATCTTAAGTTTGAATCAAACGTTGTCCAAGTGCAAGGACAACTTATTCCGTTAGTGAATACGGAGTCGAACCCGGAGGTTCGTTTCTCTACTGCTGTTGAAGCAGGTTTTAAGGACATTTCGGGCGATGTTCCCGACCTTGTTGGAACCCTACAGGATTGTTGTTATCCTGGTCATGGAGGGATTCCATTTTTTCCGGCTTTGTCGCCGTGTGATTGTTTGGAGTCGGGTGAAAATCCCGCTGCACGCCATGTCGGCGTTCATTGAAATTTGTTCAGAGTCTGTTCCCACCGATGAGTTTCAGTTGAGGGTTAAAGAAGAATTCGTTATTGAGCCCAACCAACAGGTCTGCTTCCGCGTAATTGTTACCTTTAACGATGGTACTTACGTGGATCCTGCGACTTCGGTAGTCGTGGAGAATGTTCTTGAGAATCAAGTACAACATTCGGGCTTAGTAATTGCACGCAGTCTGTGTACCAGCGAAAGTGCAACATCCCTTTACTGTGCGCTAATGTTGGTTCCGAATCCATTACGTTAAAACCTAATACTTTAATAGGCAAAGCCTATTTGGCCCAATCTGAGCCTATTCTATTCCTCACGCCATACGCAGGTGTACCCCTGAAGGCGTACCTCCTCAAAAATTACGTGCTACTTATAAAGCATGTCTAGAGTCCGATCCCGCAAATTCTTTCCTTTGCAGCGACCCGGACTTGTTCAACCAATTACTAGACTTCTTAGTCGAACACAAAAGCATCATCGCACTCAAGGGTGATGCTTTGGGACGTTCGAACCTCGTCCCATTTCACATTAATCTCACGGAAAACACAAAGCCAATCTACATTCCGCCATATCGCGTTCCGCACTCCCAGCAGCTGGTTGTTGAGGAACACGTAAAGGAAATGTTAGATTTGGGTGTTATCCGACCGTCGGTTAGTCCTTGGTCTTCTCCGTTGATCCTAGTCAAGAAGAAAGACGGAACGTTAAGGCCGTGCATTGATTACCGACGTCTGAACAAAGTGACTATCCCAGACCGATTTCCGCTTCCCAACATGCAGGAGGTCATTCAATACGTTGGTAAAGCTAAATATTTTACCTCTCTGGATTTAGCTTCAGGTACTGGCAAATGTCTCTGTCTCCGGAGTCAGGCCGTGTACTGCTTTCACTACCAACCAGGCCATTACGAGTGGAATGTTTTGCCATTCGGATGCCGAAATGGTCCTGCGAACTTCTCTCGACTCATGAACATTGTGTTGTCCGGATTATTAGGTTCTCATGCCTTAGTCTATCTAGATGACATAGTGATCTACAGCGACACCGTAGAAGAACATTTCGTACGTCTTGCCAAAGTCTTCACACGTCTTTCGAATGAGAATCTCAAACTAAAACTGGCTAAGTGCCAATTTTTCCGTTCCTCTCTTGTATATTTAGGATTTCTTCTTTCCTCTGACGGAATCCGACCGGATCCCGCCAAACTTCAGGTTCTCCAAAATTACCCTATTCCTCGAAACGTTGATGAAGTACGAACCTTTATCGGGTTTGTAGGATTTTATCGCAATTTCATTCCCAAATTTTCGGACATAGCCGCTCCTTAACAATTTGTTCAAAAAGAAAGCTACTTTTGAATGGAATTCTGAGCATCAGAAAGCTTTTACTGACCTTCGCGACAAACTCCTACAAGAACCCATACTGCAGTTCCCAGATTTTGGCAAACCCTTCATAGTAGCCACGGACGCTTCTAACTACGGGTTAGGTGCCGTACTACTCCAAGAAGTAGATGGTACCGAACTACCTGTGGCTTACGCTAGTCGGTTACTATCCAAGCCCGAACGTAACTATTCAGGGACTGAACGAGAAGCTTTAGCCATCGTATGGGCCCTGAAGAAGTTTAAGAACATCATCTACGGGTATAAAATTGTAGTAAAAACGGACCATGCTCCGTTAACATCCATATTTTCCAAGAAATTACCCGACGGACGATTAGGTCGCTGGGCTTCACCGTCCAGGACTTTAGTCCCGAATACGTTCACCGTCCCGGTAAACTCAACGTTCTCCCGGACTGTTTATCCCGAATAAACAAACCCGAAGAGGTCTGTGGAATTCATCGTATTGAGACTATTCCCAATTTCGATAGAAACACACTCTTCGAGGCACAACGCAAGGACTCGTATATCTCCAAATTGGTTCAGCAATTAAAAGCACAACCAAATTCGGAACTTCACCAGTTGTATGCTTCCAGGATCAAATTTTGAATTACCAAATTTCTCCTGGGAAATACGTGGCAGAAGTTCCCGAGAGTCTTCAAGGCGTGGCGATTAAACTTTGCCACGACAGCGTTTGTGCTGGGCACCCTGGAATTGAACGGACACTGAAATTGGTCCAAGCACGTTACCATTTCCCACTTATGCGCACCAAGGTAACAGAGCACTGCAAGGCGTGCTCACCTTGTGCCAGGCATAAAGGAGCGCGTCCGCCCACCGCGCATATGCATACGTACCCCGTTCCTGTTAGACCTTGGGAACGCGTGGGATGGACGTGCTAGGCCCCTTTGTCCAAAGTCGAAACGGAAATAAATACATTGTCGTTTTCACCGACCATTTTACCAGGTATAATGAAGTTGTACCGGTGCCTGCCCATACATCGGAGATCATTGCCAAATGTTTACTCGAACGAGTAATCCAACGGCACAATACACCAGCCGTGTGCTCTCGGACAACGCTCGGGAGTTTACCTCCGCGATGTTCGTAGAGTTGTGCAAACGTCTCCATATACAAAAGGTACAAATAACACCGTACCATCCGGCAGCAAATGGTCTGGTTGAGAGGCAGAACGAAAAAATCCTTAACGTCCTACGACATCTCGTGGACGCGGACCAACGTAATTGGGACGAGTGCATCCCTATGGTACAGTGGACTGTTAACAACACCTATAGTCAACTCATCGATGACACCCCTCATTTTAGGCTGTATCATTACGATGCAAGATTTCCTTTCGACCTCCCAAACGACTCCACAGAAGAGGGATTTGACCTACAGGAACCCCAACGTTATGCGGACGACCTGGCTCGCCATTCGTTCCAAGTTTTCGAAGACACACGACGTTGTCTAAACTATGAGACCGACCGAATGGTCCACTACCAACACAAACGGTACCCTAAGCAACGGACCATTATACCTGGAAACCGTTGCTGGTTGGCAGGTACGAAGCCTCCACGCCTCAGTAGTAAACTCTATCCAAAATGGGTAGGGCCATATCGCGTCCTCGAAGACCTGGGGCACAACACCTTCACCATCCAACACTTGCAAACCTTAAAAAAAAGGTTGTCCATGCTAACCAAATTAAGGTTGCGATTGAGGTCCTAATCCCCCTCAACCGAAGTCGTCCCTACCAAAGGTGGATACAACCCAACCCCGCGTTACCGACACCGAACCCGAGGATTCGGACGAGTGGGAATACTGCCTAAGGCCACCTCGGACCACCCTGTCCGCACAGCCTGATGAAGCTATCCTGGAACCCCTCGAACCTGACATCGAACCGGAGCCACTCCCTGCTGCTCCTTCCACCAGAGTTTGAATCCCGGAGACAACTCCAGACTTTGAAGTTTTACCGGAAGGCCCCGCAGCCAGTGAGGAGCCCCCCGACTCACCATCACCACCCTCACCTATCGACGACCCTGAAAAAGACCCTACAGTGACGTCCGATTTCGACCCAGGAGTCGTCGCAAGGCCCGTGGACTCGCTCCCGATCGCGAATACCCGAGTCACTAGAACACACACATAGCCCTATACTAGAGCCAAGCTCCGCCCCGTACCCACACTCCACTCCGTCCCTAAACCCTCACGTGAAACACATTCCCATCACAAGACACCTACACAAAGTCCCTCCCTACCACCGAAAACACCCCTGCTGCCATCGACTCGGCCTGCTCCAACTGCGCGAATACCCGAGTCACTAGCCACTGCTTCGACGACACATCCACCTCACCCCTTCGTCCCCCGGACCGACCTTCGGTCAAACCCAAGGTGAGACCCAAATTCCCTTCCTGGAGAACTTCTCGGAAGTAACCGCTAACACACCAAAATTATTAACAATGTTAACTTCGTCTAGTATGCTTACCTTGTCTTCATTCTTTTTCCTGTCTAGTAGTACCTACCACATCGTCCCCGGTGCTGTGGTCGAAACCTTATCGGATAGCCATTTTTTAAAAGGCCACCTGAATGTGATTTTCGACCTACGAGCCCCACACGTTATTTTCCGTACGCTCAACGCCTGCCAACGAAAATTACTCTCCCACGCTATAGCTATTGCAAAGGCACCTATCCACCCACCATACTCTATCCGACTAGGTCATTCACAACTATAAACAATACTCTCCTCCACCTATGCTCACACTTTAGAAAACATACACGCTACCAATACAAACTCAACGATACGCTGGCCCTACCTTGGATTCAGCAGTATCGTCCAAACACCTCAAATCGTACTAAACGCGGTTTCTTCGATCTCGGCGGGCAGTTGCTGAAAACCATCTTCGGCGTCGCTATCTCAGCAGATGTGCGTAGCGTGCGACGCGAAATCCAACTGCTAGCGAGCGACAATATCGTTAAAGGCGATGTGTTAAAACGTACCGTCTTCGCAGCAAAACGAATTTTCACCTTCTACGCAATCTCACTACACACCTAAACGAGCTGGATTCCTTAATTGCTTTACAGCGCCGAAATTACAATCAAATTGAATATGTCCACCTTATAAACCTCCAAATTACTGTCGTTGATAAGTATCTCGATCAAGTTCACGAGACACATCAAATCGTAATGGCCGCACTTAACGCTGCCATGTTAAAACAAACACCCCATTCACTAATTCCCTATAAGACCCTAAATACATTAATAACTGAAGCCAGTAAGGAACTAGCTCTAACCCCAATTTATCCGTTACACCCATCCAACGCCCACCATTTTCTCGACCTCACCTGGACGTTACTTGGCAGCTCTCCATTCTCCATTATTACTGTCATACCTTTTTTCGATGCTCAAGTCTACAACGCCTATCTATTTCACCCCTTTCCCACGGTCTACTCTATGAGGGAAAACGTGACCCGTTTCATCTTACACACTGAACGCCCATACTTTTTCCTTCCAAAACCTACCAACAATACACTCTGTTTACCACTCGCGACATTACTCATTGTAGGACACCTCTGTCAACTAAATTCCTAATTTGCCCTCCATCCAACCCTTTGTTTCAATACATTTTCGGAAACCATGTTATTTAATGCTGTTACAAAATTCGTCCCGTTCAAATTGCACGTTCCGGCCATTCGACCCTTCAACCCCGTTCAACTACAAATAAGTTCCGACCTCCTCCTGTCCATTCCCAAAAAACGTGAAGCAACTCTGGATTGCCCGAACAACCGTAGTATGATACAATTGGATCCAGTTAGTAGAATTCCCCCGGTTGTTCTATCATTACCTCCAGCTTTATATCATCAAACCCCAGAATACTCTCCATTAACAACACGCCTCATCTTTACACCCTATGGCTCGCCTCCCACCAATTCCTATCTTCAACCTTCCTCTTGCCTCTGTAACTCTTGTACCTTCCTTAACTATCCCCCTTGGGATCAGCAATTGGATCGTATCAACGAAACCCTCCAAGAACGGTCTCATGTCTTATCCCACGTTCAGCCCCTCACCTACGTCAACGCCTCACTGTCATACTAATCCTAATAATCATCTTCCTTGCTTGCCGCCCGTGTCGACGACTGAAGTGGAATGCCCCTACTTCGGAGCCCTCACCTTCGGAAGAAGCCCCGGACGGTCTGCCCAATCTTCGGCCCCCCGTTAGCTGTCGCTACACCGAGAAATCCAAATTTTAATTAGTTAGCTAGCTCGTAAATATTAGTTTTTTTTGTGCTTAAAACTGTTAATCTTATTATTATTTTTGTTTACTTGTCACTTCTGCAGAAGGGGAGGTAGTGTCCCGTAGTGTAAACTTACGGTACAAACGAGTTCGTCTCGACGAATTGTTCTAAATTGAACCCAAAATTCCTTCGTTCTGACATCACAGAGTGTGCATCTTTCATACGCGGAGTAACCCATGTAATCCGCAGTAACCCATGTAATCCGCAGTAACCCCATGTAATCCGTAGTAACCCCATGTAATCCGCAGTAACCCCATGGAATCCCAGTAATCCCAACCTAAATCATTAGATGCGAGGTGCATATGAAAATATGCTCATCGCATGAATTCTTCGATCCCTCCGCGTCTCCATTATTGTCAGCATCACGCGATGCAAGGCAAGCGTCTATAAACACATCAGTCTTTTAACTTTTTATTATTAAATTTTCTAAAATCTTGACCTATTCCCATAGATAAAGCATAATTGTGTCAACCTATAGACCACCTGACTTCCCCTAGCTAACCTACTCGCATACCAAATTTCAGCTGTCTCTGACCCCTATTTCTCTTTTCCGAAAAAATCACGCAAATTGGTTATCTCGAACATGAGATTCATTTGCGCTCTATAACTTCCTTCCCAATCGATTCCCTTTTGTACGGGTTCGACCTTCCTTTCACGCCGCCCCCTGGCGCCTCTTGATCCTACAATTATGCTTTATTATCAAAAGAAAAATGTAAACTCCGCGAAACTATTTCGATCATGATTGGTTCGCCCCCGGAACTCTCCCGAAGTACAATCTTCCAATCGTAGCTGTCAATTGAATTCACCTCCGCCTAAATTTGAATATCGAAAACTATTATAGGCGCTTGCTGATAGACTCCGCCCGTAAGAGGGTGACCCTTAGTTTACCTCGTCTCCGCCTACCCCGAGGTTTAAAAACCCCGAGAGCGTCGGTAACGAGGTTCTTTGCTTTCTGATTATCCTCCTACCACGCAGGCTCTGTGATTTAATTCTGTGATTAATCGTGCAGTGGCACTACCCCCACCGGATCAAATTAGCTTCCATTTGATAATCGAACTTAACTCCAACTTATAAACTTTGCTGCAGATTGCTTTTAAGGAAGAATCAGCAGCCTAAATTGTACGTTGTGCTTTAGTTAACTTGTTTCCGATTTATCTGTGTATTAAATCTCACCTTAAGAGTTATGTAACTCATTTTTTTACTTAGCCAAATTTAATGTTTACTACCAAAGGAATTTTGTACTCAAAGTGAATTTAATAAAAAGACTGTTAAATTAAGTTTCGTCGTTTCCATTCACCGCATAAACTCGGTACAACCCCCTTACTTTCCCCCAGTGATTTCGTGAAACGGAATCAGGAAGCATTTGAAGGTAATCTTCCGAAACTTTACAAAATATTGAGGTAAGAGTGGTCAGTGGAACCCACACACATTCTTTTGACAAGGCGTGAGTGCCTGGTGCACCCACTGGTGTCGACGTGAGACGCGACACTTCCCAGGTGTTTTTTTTTTGGAGTTCTCGTAACCCGAGAGTGACATTGTCCATCATCCTTCGTATACAATTCCGACTCAAACCAAGGGGACCGCCTCCGGAATTCATAGTCCATCGTCGTCTTCTACATTCGAGCGGCCCATTTTGGGACACCGCTCGACATATATATATATATATTAGGTATCGACCGGTGGTTGTATCGGTATCGGGCCGATATATCGGTATCGGTACCGATACCGATGGTTAGTAGCAACCGATACTAATACTTTTTTGCTTCTAAGAATAAAAAACACGGGCGTTTTCCAAATAGAAACTTCCCAGCTGCTCGAGAAGTTACGTGTGTGTTCGCGATTTATCCCGACGTTTCTAGAAATTTCCGACTTATTACCGCTCTACAGTATATAAAGCGAGCCCGTAACTATCGGGGCGTCGTTTCCTCAGTTCGCAAGTTGTGAATCAGTTCAACAGTGTGTAATATTTTTTTGTAAATTTATTAACTACTAGTAAAAATTTATTCGCTTTTGCTTTAGTGAGAATGACAATGCCAAGCTTTGTGTCGAAGTTCTTCACTGATTCAAGCACTAATGGTCCTCGTTCGAACATGAGGAGTCACGTTATCAACAAGCACAAGACTGAGTTTGATGAAGCCAATAAGAGTCAATGTACAACTTCTGCTACTAATTCTGGTGAGTAAATTCGTGAAAACCTTTAAAGTGATTCTTCAAACATTCTCAGAGTATTCGCAGTTGCTCAAAGCCCCTACATCCTAGTGGCCCCAAAAATGATGAATTCAATAAAAATTTAGGAAGTCTAAATATTTGTTGTTTTTAATGTATGTTTCGGGTCCCTAAATTTTAGTATGCTCAGGGCCCCCAAAAGTTGTTAAAATGTTGCTATATATAAAAAGTTGCTACATATAAAGTTTGATTTCAAGTTTCAGCATGATTTACGAATTTATTGTAATATCAAAGTCTCCCTGAAATTGCCGTTTTCTATTTGTTTATAATTTTCCCCAATCAGAATTAAGATACAACTAAAGTAAATTTAATTCTCTTTGTTAACTTACTGAGCTCTTATTTATTAAAAAATATTAAATATATAAAACTTAACATATAAATATTTCTGTATTAAAATTATTTCCTTATATATATATACATTTAACTGCAATGACATGCCTGGAACTTCTTCCGCCACGGCTACTCAATCCATTACGGTCGCGTTTTCTAAATCCATTCAATATGCTCATAATGACCGAAAGAAGATTGATCTTGACCGGAAGGTGGCAGAGATGATATGCATCGACCGTCAGCCCTCCGCATGTGTCGAACGGGTCGGATTTAGACGACTACTTCAGGCTGCCGATCCGAAGTACACGATTCCTTCTGAGAAGTTTTTCAGGACGAACCTTATTCCAGACATGGCAGGCAAGGTGAAGGGCAAGATCGAGGAACTGATGCCACAAATGAAGGAAAAGAAGAAGAAATTCTCCTTCACCACGGACAAATGGAGCAGTCGAGCAAGTGACTCATATATACTGTAAGCTTGACCTGTCACTCCGTCGGTCCAAACTTCGTGCACAAAAACATCATGTTGAATGTCTTTGTCCTCAACGAGGATCATACAGCAGAAAAAATTTCCGCCAAAGTTCAAGAAATGATTCAAAGTTGGAGATTGTCCGAAGAAGACACTTTTATGATCATGAGAGATAATGCAGCTAACATGCGAGCCGCTTTCAGACAAACAGGAATGGATAGTTTCGGTTGTTCGGTTCATACACTCCAACTGGTGATAAAGGATGGCTGCTTGAACCTACCGAGTGTGGCTAATCTTTTGACAACGGCTCGGAAAATCGTCGGTCATTTTCGCCACTCTCCGTAGGCGACGCGACGCAGCGCCTACATCAAATTCAAAGAAGACTTAACTTGCCTCAACTGAAGCTGATTCAAGATGTGCCAACCAGATGGAATTACACGCTGGAAATGTTGCAGCGGCTCCTTTCCCAAAAGCAAGCTATCAGTGAATATGACGTCGAATGGCACCCGGAAAATACGTTGATTTCAACGCAATGGAAGCTTATAGTCAAGCTTATTGACGTGCTTGTTGTCTTCAAAACTGCAACGCTCAAAATCAGTGAGGAAAACTCGCTTTTATCAGAAGTTTTACCTACAGTCAAAGCTCTGTCAAAAGGAATCTGTGTAGTGTGCTCAGTGAATGATGCTGGTGTCAAGATTCTGAAGAGCTAGATGGGCAATTCTCTCGAACAGAGATTTCGAGAGCATAATTCAAATGAGAAACTGCTGCTAGCCACAACAGTTCATCCCCGATTCAAAGGAGCTGGGCTGATAGACGACGACATGCGAGAAAAGGCCAAGGAATTGTTGAGACAAGAAATACGCAGTCACATGGAGGGGGCCCAACGAAAACATATTGGAGGTGCAATTGCCGTGAAACTCCGCCGACGTAGTCCGGTTTCTCCGTCCAAGAAAATCGCTCTTTGGGAAGCCTTTCCGATTCAGAAGGTAGTGATCTCGACGATCACGTTCGTCCTATTCTAGTTGAAGAACCCCAAACGAGGGATACGGACACGAGGTTCACTGTCCCAGACGCACGAGTGGAAGCAGCCTATTGGTCGCAACCTCGGATCGCTGGGGATAGGGATCCATTCATTTTCTGGCGAGAACATTCTGCTGATTTCCCGGAGATTGCCAAAGTTGCTGAGAAGTGCATGAGCTGCCCCTCTGGATCAGTTGACTCTGAACGGCTTTTCTCAATGGCTGGAGATGTTATCAATGCGAAACGAGCGAACATCACCCCAATCAAGGCTGAGGAACAAATCATCCTCTCCAAAAATCTGAAGTTCCTCAATTTTGATTATTGAGTGAACTGTTATATTGAGTTACACTTTTTGAATTACAGACAAATCCCATAAAAAAAAAATTATGATATTCATGAAGGTAGTAAACGATGAAACTAATTAAGTAATAATTTAAAAACTAAAAAAATTAGGAGTAAAAAATAAAAAAATAAAAGTAATACCACTAATGAAACGATTAATAATAGAATTAATAATAAAAACTACCTAAAGCTAATACTAAAAAAATAAAAACGTACACATCATCCTGAATATAATGGAAAAGTCAACGTAGTTAATTTATTGGAGTTATAGATAAACACTTTCATATCAAGAAGTCCATAGTCTAGAAAAGATAAAGCAGGAATGATGAATAGTTTAGACAATTGGATTGTCTGAATTTTTAATTCTTCGCAATAGACTGTAGTGAGCACGTCTTGTTACCTTAGGGAGATGAGAAACGTTGCGGTTAGCGAACATTAGAAGCTGAACGTACTTATGCAGCAGTCTAAAAGATCTATTGTAAAGCAGATTTAGGGTTCTGCACGAAACATTTTTATAATTAACTCAAGAGTTGCTGCCCATAAATATTAATGCAGAAAGTACAAAAAGTGTAACTTTAGCTTCGCTCGTACAAAACTGAAGTTCCTTAGGATAATGTTTGCTTTAGCACAACAACTTTAATATTGTTTCCTTACGTCTGAGTCATAACTCAAGGAGCTGGTGATAAATGATCCAGATTCTTGTATTTGCTCTACCGATTCGTCTCTCATTTTGAAAATAATATCAGCGCTTTGGTCTGAGCTTTTAGAATGGAACTGCATGACCTTAGTTTTAGTAACATTAAAATTAATGTCATGGTTCTGTGAAGATAACGCGCAGATTTTTATAAGAAGATCCAGACCTTTATCCGAAGGGCTTATTAATACCATATCATTAGCATAATCCAAGTTATTTATCCTCATATTATCTTTACAACACTCCCCTCTTGCTTATTAAGAGCAATAATTAATCCATCAAAATACACATTAAACAGCAAAGGGGAGAACAAGGAGCCTTGTCTAACTCCACATGAGGAACCAAAACATTCGGACGATACATTGCCCCATCCAACAATAAAACTTCCAAAATTTCAATATATTTAGTATATATATATATATGTGTGTGTGTGTGTGTGTGTGTGTGTGTGTGTGTGTAGAAATAGAAATTTCGTTCATATTTATGAATCTCCATTCAACTGACTTCAAATTGACCTTCACACCACTTAGTCTACGAAAAACCTTAATTTTCCTCATCCCACTCTATCGAATTGTTCAGTCAGACGAAAGTCAAGCTTGTTGCTTCCTTAGCCCTACAACTTAACGTGGAATTCGAACTACGACCAGATTAGATCTCACGACTTCCAGATCAGCGGCCCAACATCTTAATCACTAGGCTCCCATGGTATCCATTTATTTACGAACTATTTTTTTATGGAAGGATGAATGGCTGGGTGAGCTGAGCGCCCTTTCCCCACGGGAAGGGTTCGCAATCAGCGATGCTAACCACGACACCACCATGATACACACACACACACATATCTATGATGAAAATAACTACGACGGAAATTAAACACGAAATAGTGTTCAAGAGCTTTCGTCTTATGATATCCTCAGGAACACTGAAATTAATAATAAGATCTAGACAGTATATATAGTACATCTTGTACTTTAGAGCGGTTGCCTTTAGCATATAAAAGCACATGTCAGTACAGTGATTTACTCTAAAGTCATACCGAAAGTGTCTATTTACTTTTGTCATTCCTCTGTATAATATATATACAGTATATATATATATATAATATATATATAATATATATATATATATATACAAGATGTGGCTTCTCAATTTCGTACATTTTTTTGGGTCATCTTGATATTAATTCATTCTTTACAGTATACTAAATTGGCAATAAACATTTTAAGTATTCTATAAGAATAATATTTAATTTACCTATAATTCATGAATCGCTTTCATTTATTCTAAAGCCAAACAGAAAGTGTCTATCGACTCTTGTCGGGGAGAAAGCGTGTAACACTCGGAGGCTATCCAAAAGGCGAGATTGGAATGTAGATCAAACCACTTCTCGTCTCCAAAACTGGTTTTTGTCGCACTTCACTTCAAATATTGTTTCGAATATTATTATTATTATAATAAAGTTAAAAACTGAACTTAAATATATACATAAGCATCACGTGATTGTTTTCAAATTATTTATAGGCTACATTAACCTTTAAGAAATGATTTTCCTTATCATATTTTAATATGCAACAACAATATATATATATATAATATATATATATATATATATATATACACACATATATAGTGGTGCAAATTACAGTAGTAACAATAATAGCTAAATCGGTTTTCCTTCTCACCGAATTGTTCATTTTGACGAGGGTCAAGCTTTTCACTCCGCCTTAGACCTTCACTTTAACGTGGAATCCGAACTAAGCTGCAGCACTGGATCTCTCAACCAGTACCCCAGCGTCTTAACCACTAGGATACCTTAGGGTGACAATTTATCTACCAACCCAAGCAGACATTCATTTTCATGCGCTAAACACAATTTAATCACACTCCTACGCGAGAATTGGCAAGTAGAAAGTCAAGCCGAATACATTAATCAAAGTTGAGAATCGAATAGTATCACCGCAAAAATATATTTTGCAAATATTTGAAACCATCGCGGTAGACTGTAAAAGGCAATTAACACACACACACACACACACATATATATATATATATATATATATATATATACACATATATATATATACAGGGCTACTCAAAATGATTCATCCGATTTCAACTGAGAATACTTCCGTACCTATCAACCGTGCATCAAGTGGGCATACACCACATGAAAGAGGAAATCTCCGAGTTTTACAAGATCACCGCGAGAGGGCTCCAAAGTCACGCCGTGGCCTAGCCTAGCAACAAACAGTCAGTGTGAAAATGGCGTCCGCACAGCAGAAGGCGTTTTGTGTGTTGCAGTTTTCGAGCTGTAAATCGGTAGTCAAAGTGCAGCGTGAGTTTCGTCGACGTTACAGAACAGATCCACCGGGTGCTCAGAGCATCCGTCGGTGGTATCGGCAGTTCGAGGAAACAGGATGCCGTAGAGTCAGTGACAACGGACATGCTGGAGCGAGTATGGGAGGAATTCGACTATCGTGTCGACGTTGCTCGTGTAACTAGGGGAAGTCACATAGAGCATTTATGAGGTGAGAGACAAAATTTGGACAGTTTTTCTTTTGGTTGATGTATCACAAATCACTCGGTATTTGTAACATTAAAAAATATTCTCATTTGAAATCAGGTTAATCATTTTGAATAGCCCTGTATATATATAACCAAATCCACAAGTCAGGAATCTTGGGAAAGCTGTGAATAGTATGACCGCAAAAAATAATAATGCACAAAAACATTCTGCTGGTAGAGATCTTCTAGATTTCTTATTTTCTAATGATCCTTGTGTCATCGGATGTTACTGTGCTGTCTCTGGTAATGATCTATGTCAGGATTATGAAGAGTAGCGGCGCTAATTTTGTTTCCTGTGGTACTGAGCTGAGCGGCTCAAATGAAGATATTCATATAACGACTTGCAGCCGCTCAAGTTGTCCATCTCCCTACCCAAACTGGGAAAAATTGAGGATCAAATAGTATGACCGCAAAAAATAATAATGTAAAATTTTGTCGTGATAGAGATGGCAAATGTTGATCAAAGTTGCAAAAGGGTGAGGGATATTGCATAAAAGGGTGGGTTTTAAAATGGGAAAACCGAGAAAAGTAGGGGCGCAAATGCAAATATTGTCGTGGTAGAGACTGCAAGGAGTAATACATGATGTGAGCATTAAATCTACGCAGATAATCTAAAGGCACCATTAGTCGACCAATCAGGACGTCCAAAGCATGGACCCAATTTTATCATAGCCCCGCCCAGTTACATTGACAACCAATCATTAAACTTACGAACCGCCTCTTAGTCTTTTAGGGTGGTGCTTGAAGATCATGCATATAAAAGGAAATATTTTCAGCTGGGAGCCACAGTAGTTATTTTAACCAGTGAATAAACATTCCCTCCGCCATGAATCAAGAACTTTACAGTTTACCGGATTTATATGAAGATGGTGACATTGTAGCGTTGTCCACAATTAATCTTTTTAACGCAGCTGACCGGGATGGATTATTTCCAACGCAAACCGTTGATGATATTTGCCATGACGCTCCCTACGATCCGACGCAAGGGACTGCCGTAGAAATGTAAGTGCCTGTAATTTTATTTTTTGTAGCCAATTATTCGCAAACTTATTTAATGTGCCTGTCGAAAAGAGCACTGTTCTGGATTACTTCATCATATATATAGAGGGTTGTAGTAATTCATCTCATCACATTAAAAAAGCTTCATTTAGGTATCCGCAATAATAGATTAGTTTGCAATTATGCTAAAATCCTGTTTTGATTCATTGATTTTTTATAGCAATCTTTTGCATGTTTTAAATAATTTTATAAATTCAAATGTTATTCGGTATTATCTTTTAAAGGAACTTCTCTGAGCGGTTCAAAGATATCTTCACATTGTAATACTCTTACTATATGTATAGTCTAGGGTGATTCAAAAAAATCAAAGTTTTTTTTTAATTGTTCAACCTGTATTTTTGTTCCCTATGACAAGAAAGTAGTGTATGCCAAATTTGGCGAATTTTAAATAAAATTTACTATGTGCTACCAGGCTTCAAAGTTTCCCTTTTTTTCAATTTGTTTGTTTTTACAACTTATGATTTTATGTTTAATTGTTTATATTTCAGAATTTTTAATAATGGTTTATATACTAGCTTGCTTTTAATTGTTGTTTGGAACTCGTAATTTTGATACCAATTAATCGATTATGGAAGCTAGGCCTAACTCACCATCACCTAGTTGCTCAGTTGGGAGAAGTTCTACAAGAAAAGAAACTGAAGTATGGCTAATTGGGCAGCCCTCTGCAGTACTAAAAACATCCGTATTATCATCAGAGAAGGAAATGATGGCCCTCTTCATGCACTACAGAAATATTAAAAAGCGAGGCATTAGAGAATCATGCTGCTCTACTGCAGATGATGTGCTAGCAGTTTGGAAAAAAGCAGGAATACCAGCAAAACAAAGAGTACATGTAGTAGATAAAATTCAAGGAATACTGAAGGAATGGCAGCTGCTTAAGAAAAACAAAGCAAACAAATAGAAAAGATCACAAAATTTAAATAATAAAGAAGAAAAATGGAAAGATAAACTGGAAAACTTACCTGACATTGCTCATGAGAATGCTAGGGAGCTTATAAAAATAGAAAATGATAAGAAATTCTTGAAAATGCAACGTGAGAAAGGACGTCATGGAAAAATGGGTACCAGTGATAAGGCTGTTGCTAAAAAAGAGCAAAGAGCAGCAGAAAAGCAACATTATGAAAAGAGGAAAGCAGAAGAGATCAAAAGAAAGAAGAATGAAGAGGCTGTCATGCTCACCAGTACATCATCAGAATCAGAATCAGAGGAGAGTAAAAGTGATGAATCTGGTTTCTGTGCTGCACAACCTTCAACATGGAAAAGTAAGGTAGGCAAACGTAGAAAATTGTTTGATGATAAATTATTAGGAAGTGTTGATGTTGCAAAATTGAGTGACAGAAATGCGTCTCTAGTTTTGATGCCAACAATCAGACATCGCTTGAATGGGGCATCTGCGAACAAATAAAATGCGTGTGTTTCGATGCAACGGCAGCCAATACTGGTCCTAGAAATGCTGCAGCTATTCTTCTGGAACCAAAATTCGACAACGATTTATTGTCATATTTGAAATTATGCTGGAAGCTGTTGTTTCAAAGTCTTTATCACCATCTTCTGGCCCAGATATAGTCCTTTTTAAGAAGTTCAGAGAAAAATGGTCAAGCATTAATAAGGAGGACTACGAAACAGCATTATCAGATCCAGATCTATGAAAATATTCATGACATCAAAGATGACATAATTATATTTGCAGCAAATCAACTAGATACATTCCAACCAAGAGACGATTACCTAGAACTATTGCAGTTAACAATTATTTTTTGGGGAGGTGAACCAAAAGGTGGAATCAAATTTAAACATCCAGCGGGACTTCATCGGGCTAGGTGGATGGCCAAAATTACATATTCATTAAAAATTTTTATGTTCAAATCTCAGTTCAAAATTTTAGTAAAAGACAAAAAAGGACTAAGAGACATCTGTCTATCTGCTACTCGTTTATATGTAAAGGCATGGTTTACAGCTCCTGTGCCGTCTTGCGCTCCTCGTCTTGATCTGGAATTATTACAGAATCTTGTAGTCTACAAACAAATAAATGACACAATTGCATTTGTTGCTATTAAAAAACTGTTAGGTCACCTCTGGTACCTATCAGAAGAACTGGAAGCCTTGGCCTTTTATGATGATGAAGTGCCTACTGAAACAAAAAACAAAATGGTAAAGGCCTTGCAAAATACAATAGAAACTCTTCCTGCAAAACGGGCTTTTCTAGATCCTGCACTTATTCCAACGAAGAAATTAGAAGATTTTGTCACATCAAATACTCAAAGATTCTTTACAATAACAGAATTTAGTTCAAAATTTTTACTCAAAGATGCTAAAGAATGGCATAATGATGAAGAGTATAACTTCGCTAAGAAATCTATCAAACAGTGGAAAGTCGTGAATGATATAACGGAAACAGGAGTAAAATTAATGGATGAATATAATAAAATACTAACACATGACGAAGATCAAAAACAATTCTTGCTGCAAGTAGTGAAAAACTACAGGGCTGTTTACCCTGATAGAAAAAAAGAAACATTGATGAAGTAAGGACAGCTAATGTCTCAAATATCATGCTAGTTTAATTATGCATGCTTGTGGTCATGGTAGGACCTACGGGGGAGCTTTCCACGTTAAAAAAAAGCAATGCGCCTTACACTGTACCTCCTGGGGTGGTGTGGAAAAATTTGACAATTTGAGTCGTTCTGTCAATTTTTAATTGCTGGTAGCAACCCCTAAAAATTAAAAATTTGCTTAAATATTTTAGGATAGTTGTTTTTATGCTGAAATGAACCATTTAAAGGGTTGAACACATTAAAATATAAATTTTTTTTTTTACCCCCATATTTGAATCACCCTAAATTGTATACTCTGCATATGTTTTGGATTTTTATTAAAAAAGATTCAGTATGAACTAATGAATTATTCTTTCTCCTTTAATGTCCGATGAGGATTTGACACGTGTTATACAATCTTTTCGTTTTGAAGAAACCTATGTCGTGGACCTGAATACAGAGGTAGAAGATTTACCGAGCAATCAACCCAAAGATTGTCACATCATTAACGAATTAATGTATTTTTTTGTTTCGATGTTTTTTGGGGGAAGAAGACAATGTATTTTCATCAATTTATTAAATAAAAGAAATCATGTTTTTAGTAAAATAACCATCTTAAACTATAGAGTATACAAACTAACATTATTGGTTAAAAAAAATATATATATATATATATATATATATATATATACACACGAACAAAACATCATACTATAAAACGAGTAAGCACAATCGGAAAACGGCTTATTATCTGTCTGCATACCATTTCGTCGTTTCGTTGAGTGTGACACGGGTCGAATAATTTAAAAAAATTAATTAATTCTTTACCACGTGATATATGCATGAGAAATGAAAGGCAGTACATCCCGCACGTATTACTAAAGTATCCTTGTAGCCGGAAGGGGTTCCATACAACTCCGGAGATATGCAACTGGTCGAGAAATTTTACAATAACAGGGTCACTCCAGGGTTGAGTCCCGAGTGAATCAAAATAGTACAGGCGGTCCCTACTTTTAAAATAGATTGCAAAACAATGAATCCCTTCTTTACCAATGACATCTGGGTTCACAATAAGACTACCACAATCTCGCGTAGTTGGCAAATTCAATGTTTCATTCTTCGCAAACACCGATAAATTTGGAGCATGTGATTCGTTCACTATTCATTACTCTCTGAAGTGTATTCGCATCCATTTTAAAAGTCAGTGATAACGCCCCTAACTCTGTCTACTTCTATTAGGGCTTTTCACTCGAGGTATACTAGTGAATTCCAATCTGACTGAGATGTTTCCACTCTGTTGTTGACTTAAATGGGTATTTACGCTAGCAGATAAGCCAGGTGTGATGTCAAACGAATAAAGGTTACATTGATCAATGAATTCTTTCTGCGTTACCCCAATCCCTAGCTCATCACTATCACCTACAATATGGGCCAAATTCTAATATCCTTTTGGGTAGATTTCCCAGGGCTATGTTTTTTATCTGTTTCGATGCCAACCCTGCTGACACCGTGTATAGTTTGATTTGTACTCTGTTAATTGGGTATTTTACTGTGGCGTGTAGTAAATTTTTCTCAATTTCTATTTGTTTTGGTGAACTTAATTTCACTCGCCGTACGCGGAGGTATGTCTCCATAATGTGAACCACAACGGGTTTTGCTCCCTCTTCTTGATCAACATCCAGATTTAAACAGATCTCAGGATTCGTACGGGTGAGCTTTATTTTCACATCCACCCCATTCACATGCAACTTCTCCTAGAATGTGAAATCGGTATGCAGGCGTCCAAAACACTCGTATATCTTCTTTTTAGAATGTTTAAATTTGTCCTTTATATTACTTTCGTCTTTAGCTTGATAATAGCCGTCGGCACTTAAAAAGGTATCCTTCGCTTCTTTGGAAAAGTTCAGGACATTTTCCAGATAGGCTCGGAGGTGATAGTACCCCGTGCCTGCCGATATGTTGACCTGATTTAAATATACGTCACACTGGTTGAATATGGAGTGCAGAAAGTTTGTTTCAGGGTATACAGCATATTTGTCATCGCAGTCCGTGCCATCAGAATGGGCTATACGTAGTTTAGCGTACATGTGCACAGAGCTTGTATCAAAAAAGTAAGGGCCTGAGCTGGGTATCACGAATTCTATTGGGGCACTCGGGGAACCCATTGTGTTTAAAGGGTTAATTGTAATAAAGTCACTGTGTTCAATAGAAACTTGAGTTGGGGGCATGCCAAAGAGGGACAGCTCCGATTTACAGCAATGTGAACTACACGGATGGATGAAGCGTGCCATGATGAGTTAGAAATAGTGCCTCATCTCTCGACAAGTAGTAAACAAACAGTGATTCATGAGATCAATGTCCTTAGCTTATATCAGACAAAAAAATGGTCAACCATTCTTCATTCGCTTAGAACACTAGTTTTTTATATCATTTTACGTTTAATGCCACGTGATGGTAACCCCTTCTTCCGGACAGTCCTCTTCTTCCCACCACCACGCATTTTTCTCTTTGCATCTTTGATGATTTCGTCCCGTGTACGCTTTGTGTGTTTTTTTAGAGCTTCTTAGGTTTAGCCCCAGCAATATGTCTTCTGTAGTGTTAAGACCTGATTGTAGCGCTTTCCTTCCGAGGTATCTGGCACCCCTCTTCAACAAAGGAACAGCCGTACGTAGTATGGTTGAAAAAATGGATCCAAGTCCGCTACCACGCTGGTATCTCACCCCTCGATAGACGGTGAAAGGCTTTCCGTCCATTATAATTCAGTGCGTCGGAAGTGCATCTTCACTGTTAAGCTCTCATCACCAAATGGAAATTTTTTCTCTCAATCGTTCTTATATATATTGAGATATTGGTTATTAGATTAGTTGCGACATTCACTTAATGGGGTTTGCCATATGTAATACTCAAACTCCTTCCTCTATGGTTGGGAATGTGAGCAATGCAGCAGGCGTGCCTGGGTAACCCCAACAAACTGGTGCTCCACTATATTGCTGTAAATATAGCGCATCTCTGGGGTTGTATAGCCAACATGCAATTTCTCCAATTTCATCTGATATATTAGTCTGAACCTCGTGAAATGTGCCTCTTCGGAAGGCTGATCGATATCGCCCCTAGGTCATAATTTTGAACACTCTTTGGTCTTTAATATTTATGTTAGCCTTTGATTTTAGGATTAGAGTATGTGCATGGTTTCCTTTGTTTACGATTTCGTATACTAAATCAGTCGTAAGATTTGAGCTTTTTAAACTTACGTTTAAGTCTGTCACAACATCCTCAGCCGAACCATAACGGCCCGGACCTAGTGTTACTACTGTACTGTAATACCGTGCAACCTCAGTCCGGGCGATATGTATAGTTTCATCCCGAGTTACCCCGGCTTTTTCACACTCATCAATGTCTCTAAGGATCGTAAAAACTGTATCTTTATAATCAATATTTAAAAAGTGGGTGTCCAGCTGAATTTCACATATCCCCACCTCATACGAATCACGACCCAATTCAATTGGTCCATGGAGATCTGTTACAAAGTTGGCTAGTGTGTTGTTAGGGTGTACAGACAGGGACAAGGAGGACGGGAGTGTGACGTAGAAATGGTTAGGAGCCATGTGGCATACTATTTAAGCTTCATTATTGCATCAGCTTTCATATAGGTGTTGAAGCTTTCTGGGTACCCTAGCCATTTCACCAGGTACATTTTTCTCTTTCCTGAACCTTTGCTTCCTATATTTTTCTCAATTTTATACATATTTTTTCCTAAATTAAATGCCACTTTCTGCAACTTCTCGCGGTAAAAGCCTCCTGCGATTTCTTCCCCATTCAAATTTTCAACGTAATACATCATTATCTCACCTTTAGGTCTCATAGCCCTAACTTTAAAAATCTCACGTGTCCATCCTTGCTCAAATCTCTTCGCGAATTTATTTCCCGAACGCGACAGCCTTACATAATCCTTGATTTTGAAACGCGAAGAGTGTGGTGGTGGTGGTGTTCCATCTCTTCTCACCTCTGGGAGCATTCTTCTTTCTGAAACCTCGTTAGGGGTTGTCCCAATCGTGCGATGGTGTGAGCGGTTATAGGATGAGGCTAATGATTCCAGAATGTCTAGAAATCTGTATGTGTTTTTATGTGTAAAATAGCGTTCCATGCTTTCCTTTATGGTATGTTGAACTCTTTCAGCTAAAGAAGCCTTATGTATAGAATTGGTAGTATAATAGCTGATATTAAACTCTGCCAACATGTTCTGAAAATCATGGCCTATAAATTCCTTCCCTATATCCGTACAAAAATAGCCAGGAACCCTGTTTTCTTTTAACATCAGCGTTTTGGTGGCTTTAGCAACTGTTTCAGGTGATTTATTTTTCAGAGGAATTAGCCACAGATATCTAGCGAATACATTATTATAAATAGAATGTAGCGGTAACCATCGTTATACACAGAATATCTTTGCATGTCTGTTAAATCTGCTTGACAAATAGAGTCAATCGAAGCAGCTGTTGTCTTGGCTGTTTTAAACCTTTTTCTCACAGGTTTATGAAGTGTAGAAGCGTCCTGCTCCCGCAAAAATCTCTCAATATCTTTTTTTCTACTCCGTAAACACTTCTGTGCAGTCTATCTACGCCTCCGTAGAAGGCTGGGTTAGAAATGTCATAATAACGTCTTCTTAATATGAAAACCATTTGCGTATTTTAGACGCACGTGGGTAGGGGTGACCGTTGTTTAACCTCTTCTTTCTCCTCTTCAGATGTGTTACCGCCGGGGATGATGGCGTCTTCAACTGTGTCACGTGCGACGCATGTTCCAAGTCTTTTAATCTGTTCAGATTACCTATCATTGTTTTTGGGACATTTATTTGTTGTAGTCTTGCTTTAATATGCTTCCATCCTGATGATGAGGGCCTATCCCACTTTCTCACCAGATCATGGACTATGTCTACGATATTCGATCCCTGTACCTTTGCTCCTTCCACAATGATCTCACCTGTATCGGTCCATTGTATGGCGGGGTCCTCATTCAAAGATTATAAAGACTTAAACCTTTATTCCTCAATGTATGTGGGAGGGTGCTTTTTAATACATGCGCGATATGTTGTGTGACCGACCCATTAATCTTTGGTTGGTCAGCTCTATCGTCGGAAACAGGTCCTATGTCACCATGTCCATCGTTCCCCGAGCTATGCTTAATAACCACGGGAATCTCTGTCGGGTTCTTATAATTTTCCTACTCGTGAAGAAATTTCTGCAGAGCTTCTTGGTATAAGATTCTTTTCTCATCAGGTGTTTTTTCACTGTTTAATAGGGCTAGCAATTCGCTTTCCATTCTTTTAAGCCTGATTTTACGTGGATCTAGATCCGTGTCTGGATTCTTTGAACTTTGAAGTGAAGCATACACCTCGTGTGGAATCACTACCACTTTCTTCATTATATTAATCTAGTCAGTAAAGGACCCAAAACTGAAAATAAGATGGGGAGGAATGATCCTCCTCTTCGTACAATAATTTGATTTTTCTTCCCTACAGTTTGACTTTTACGAGCGAGTGCACGAATTATGTTCTTGTAACGGCGTAGGCGAGCCTTCTGAGGTGGTTTCTTTGATACATTGCAATTTATAACGTTAAGACAGATTTCACAGATGCATTTTAAAAAGTCGGAGTCGATATTTTTAACAAACATCTGCTGCATTGCCCGGGGCAGTCGATGATAGATTTTTATTAATTCATGGTATTTCTTTAGCCTCTTTGTCATTCTGGAATATACACCGTTTCAGGCTCATTTGGAAATATATTCGTTCTTAGAAGCACCCTAAACGTCTTTCGCGGATGAAGGTCGCAAAGCAAATATCCATAAGCGGGCTTGTAGCGTCTTTATAAACTTCCAAAAATTCCTTACGCTGATTCGGGAACATTTGATTGGCTAATACCCAATTGTGATACATCTCTACGTTTCGCATCTATCTATTTTTTAAAAATAGTTTGATTGATGAACACGCTTATGTTAAGATGGTGGGAGAATACTGTAAATGTCTCGGCAAACGTTTTATCCATCTCCAACATGAGATCGTCAATTACAATGACTGTATGTTCATTTCCCTTTAACGAATTAACGTCATATACACCTTTGTGGAACAAAATATCATCTTGGTACTCGTTGAACACTGATTGATACGTCGAATAGCACCATATAACTTTATGCACAAATTTTGAGAACATCTCTCCCTTTTCTTTAATGATTTTAAGCATAAACACAGTTTTACCACATCCTGTAGGGCCAGATATAATACATGTGGATGGGCTCGTGAACCTGAATTTTTCTACAGAATCCATTTCTAACACGTCACACTCCTAAGTGGGTCATTTACAAAATATAATAAATATTTAAGTGATGACCCTTATATTCTACAGTCTTGCTTTTCTTTCTCCCACAGAACCGTGAATGACGATGAGGTACAGCACCCCATCATCGATATTACAGATGACCCCGACGAGAGTGTAGTGTGATCACAGAATCCATCCCCGCTGACGAATCCTCACCAGCGATACCTGTAGCACGCGCCAGTTCAAAGCGGAGGCACGATGAAGAGCCCACCACGTCAGGTATAAAGCGCGCCAGGATTGCGCCGGTTGTTAGACCACCAGTAATAGAGCCCCAACCTTCTACGTCTTACGACACAACCCCCACAATAGTACCTTCCTCAATATACCCCCTTATTCCTGTTCAATTCCGGGTACATCCTCCACAGCACAGCAGCTTCTCGTTCTGTTGAGGATGGCATAACATTCGAGTTGGTGCGCACCGCTACCCCCCCCAGCCTTGACTAGAAATCGGTATATCAGGGTTGATCCTAGATCCATGTATAGCAATGGTGTTGAACACGGACTACGGCGCATAGTTGAACGTATTGTAGAGTTTGCCCTTCAGAACCGCGACGAACGTGAAGTCAGGACGAGGCTGTCCTTCGGATTCGGGTCAGATGACGGAGATGTAGATGATTTTTGGGTAGTAATACCGTTCAGACGTTTGGCAGCTGAAGATATAGAGTATATATTAGGCCGTATAATGCAGGCCTCTCAAAGTAGTATAGCCTTCAATATGGACAACTTCACGGTAAATATTGACCGTGTATTCCGTGTTACGGGTCATAGTGCCACACCTTATACTCTTAACTTCAATTCTCAGGCTATTTATAGACGGCATATAAACGTCGATCGTGGTTGCGGCTTTATAGCAGTAGTCTTAGCTCGTATGTTTACTGTACTAAATACACGGACCCAAAAAATTTGGTTGCCTACGGTAGTGGAGCGTGCCCGTAAACTAGCTGTAGACTGTAAACTTGAGTTTGACTGTAATATGGGTCCTGAGAGCTGAGAAGGGTAGAACAGGAAATGAATGTTCGTATAGTTGTATTTGGAATGGATGATCGTCGTAGGACTGTGTATGTTTTTAAAAGCTGTGAGAGATCGTACAAGACCCCTACTTATTTTAGGACTGTCAGGGACAACGTATCTCCCCATCCGTAATATAAGGGACCTTTACGCGAGTTATGATAAAAGTCGAAAATATGGACGACATCATGATTTGTGTAAGGGTGTATCGAGTTTGCGGATGATATAGTGAAACATTGTAAAGATTGTCACATGGTATGTGAGCAGTGTAAAAGCTCCAAATGTGAAAGCCGTGTAGTTGAAGCTGAGAAGAGGGATTGTGATGTGTGTAGACGCACATTTTTCAATAATAACTGTTTTGAGCTCCATAAATCAATTGGCACATACAGGAAAATGAGAATCTGTGAATGTGGTATGTTTCATATGATGGATAATTGGGGGAATTTCAAGCATAAATGTGATGAAATTCACTGTTCTACATGCCATGAGAAAAATAAGGCGGTTGGAGTAAAGCATGTATGTTATTTGAAAGATGCTAAGCCTAAAAATAGCCCTTGTATAACTGTGTACTATGATATAGAAACATACACGAACGCTGAAACCAAAGAGGTTATTCCACATTTACTTGTAATCCAGACTATCTGTGATGAATGTATGGAGATCGAGTGTGATGAGTGTCACAAATGTGGTAAACGGACAAACGTTTTCAAAACGAATGCCCACAATAGCCCTGTGAAACTCTTTGTGTCCTATATTGTCAAATTCAAAAATATGACTGTGTATATTCTTGCCCATAACGGGGCAATATTTGACACACAGTTCCTTTATAAGGAGTTGCTTGAGCCGAGTCCTCTGAGATATTTACAGGTGATCCCTTGAAAAGAGGTAACAAACTAATACAGATGCAAATAAGAGGTAATGTACAGTTTAAAGACACTTTATTATTCACACCTTGTAAATTAGCCAAGCTACCCAAGGTGATGGGCATAGCCGCTGAAGTTTCAAAAAGATATTTCCCTTACACATTCCTCACTAGCGAAACTTTAAATTACGTAGGACTACCTCCACCCAAACATTACTTTAACTATGAATGTATGAGTACAGATGAACGTGAAGATTTTGACCGATACTACAACAGTTTTAATGAATCTAATCCTTATAATATAGCTGATGAATGTGAGCGTTATTGCGTGAATGATGTGCGCGTGCTTAGAGTATGTTTCCAGGCCTTTAGAAGGATGTACATAGGCCGTTTCAAATGCGATCCGTTGCAAGTCGCAACCACCATCGCCTCATTATGTTTTACGGTGTTCAAGAATAACTTCATGCCTAAAGACACCTTAGCCGTTATTCACAGAAACAATCCCCGCAGTTATGGGCACAAGGCTATTTACTGGCTCATACACCTACAGCAGCAGACAGGTGTATACATAAAGCATGCCCGCAACACGGGTGAAGTACCCATTAAGGTTAATGGTCGTGTTTTTGGGTTGATGGTCTAAGTGAAAACCGTGCCACTGGTGAGAAGACTGTGTACTCCTTTAACGGTTGCTGGTGGCACGGATGCCCCCGTCCTGAGTGTGGAATCGTAGGAGATATCCACGGTAGATCTCCTGCCGACAGTCTTGCGTGGACCCGCACCCGCGATCAACTTATAGGCTCCCAGTTCACTCACAAAGTCTTGTGGGAGCATGAGTATGATGCACGGATGGAAACAGATGGACAGTACCGTGAAGAAATAAACACGATCAAACGTTCAATGGTGCTGGATCCTCTCAAATGCGGTGATAGTTGTTCGGAGGGGTACAAATCCCTTCAAGCTATACTTTCCGCCTACGGAGTGAAACTCCATTACTACGACTTCTGTTCTTTATATCCCTACGTGATGAAGAACAATCCGTACCCCGTGGTGCACCTGAGAAACTGGTGGGACCTGACCTGCCCACCATCGAGGTGTTCTCCAAATTTGAACGGGTACTATTTCGGCCTTTCTTTCGTAGATGTGCTCCCCCACGCGATTTATGGATGCCGATCTTACCCGTCGTTATCGATCACAAGCTCATGTTTCCCTTGTGCGTGAAGTGCGCAGAGGAGAACAATGGGAATGTATCATACAACTAACCAGCGTAAGATCAGAGGTGTATATACAAGTCCAGAGCTGGATCTAGCTGTTCGCCATGGCTACAGAATATTGAAGATACATGAGGTGTGGAGGTTTCAGAAGCTACCCAACCTTTTCACGCCATATATAAACGCTTTTTTGAAGGATAAGGTCGAAGCATCAGGGTATCCGCGAGGAGTTGATACCGAAGATGAAAAATCGGCCTATATTCAACGTTACCGTGACCGTGAAGGTATACAGCTTGACCGTTCCCAAATTGTAAAGAACCCTGGCAAGCGCTTTAGTGCAAAGTTGTGTCTAAACAGTCTTTGGGGAAAATTTGCACAGAATACTGGCAAAGGGAACGTTCATTTGGCACAAAGTTATAGTGAAGTCTGGGATTATGCCAACGCTCCCGATAAAGAGGTCATGGAGATTGTGAATGTAGGTAATACTTACATAATAAAGTACAACAATACCGAATTGGCCACAGATACCTCACGGGTTACAAACATACCTGTAGCCAGCTTCACAACGGCCTACGCACGCATCAAACTTTGGGGCCTATTGCATTCTCTTGGGCGGAGGGTTTTGTACGCCGATACAGATAGTGTGATATTCACAGAGAGGGAGGGTGAATACATGCCTCCTATTGGTGAATTCCTCGGGAGTTGACTGATGAGATCAAGGATGAGTATGGAGACATCGCATACGCCGACTCTTTTGTCTCAACAGGGCCAAAAACTTATGGGGTACGGGTGAGGGTGGGGGAGGATATGAAATATATCGTGAAGGCTAAGGGTATCACGCTCAACCAGGCGAATCGGCGGGTCGTTAACTTTGATTCGTTGAAGGATCTAGTGTGCTTGGATGATGATGAGGGCGACCGGCCGCCCCAACTAACTGTAGGTACCCACAATTTTTGGGCGCAGAAGCTGGGGGCGTGAAGGAACTTAGGGGTACAAAGGTGTGCCGTAACACCTATAGGAAACGTTACCAGGTGCCTGGTACCTATGATACCGTGCCCTTTGGATACCATAATCTTTGATATGTCTATTGTTAACTTATTTATTACACGTATTTGTAAATATATACACTTGAATATTTCGTTTATTAAATAATTCGTGTTTCAATTAGCGTTTCACTTTCTCCTTTGCGTGCGTGCGTGTGTGTGTGTGTGTACAGTAAAACGCTAAGCTCCGCCCACTGTAAGTTCGGTAACTTGAGTCCTGCCACTACCTGGGTATATCTCTTCCCTGCGTGCTCAGTTGATCGCAGTAAGCCCTGGATCTCAGACCTGTATTCTCCCGCGTAGAAGCAAAATAGTAATAGCTACCTTTAATATTGCGTGTTCAACGTTTATGAAGTGGTATTCGGCAAAGTGCAAGATTTGGTGGATACTGAAAAACTCCCAATTCCCCCCTCCTTCGATACTTTTAAAGCTACACTGAGCCGTGCGAAGGACCAAGATGTTCAAGTACTCTACGGGTATTTTGGCGAGGGCATTGTAGGATTTCGTAGTACAAACGATGTATTGAAGTATGTTATAGACCTAACCTTTATAAAGGCTCACATATACCGCGAAGTAGAAGAAGCAACATGTTCAGAAGATAAACAACGGTTATGGATAGTGATTCTTGTTGATGAGTGATGTGACAAGCGATATTCTGTCATGTTGCATCATACCGAGTACTCGTACCCTGCGACTGAGAATGTAAATCTTGTCATCATGTAGAATCTTAAGTATTTTTACCACTATGTTAAGATATATCATGACGAGGTTTGTAATGAGGTTGTGGCTAATGGCTTGTGTGAGTTTTTAACAGACTTTAGAGACGAGTATCGATTGTTAAACAAAAAGGAAAAAATGGGCATATGTTTCTCTCAAATAGTGCGCCGGATTGTAAAGATGTTTAAGTTTGTGGAAATGAACGTGTGATGAGTGATAAAACATTAAAACCGATATTGCTTCATGTATCGGAAAATTTCTCAAAACATCTACCCATTATAATGGGATACATGTATTCATGTTGTGGCTAAAGGTCTGCTTAAGTATTTAACAGAATTTAGAGATGAGTATCGCATGCTAAGCAAAAAGGAAAAATATGGTCATATGTTTCTCTCAAATAGTGCGCCGGAGTGTGAATAAAATGTGTTTAGTTCGTGAAAATCCCCTTATGCAAAAATGTCTGGTGCGTATTCTGGGGAGTGGGAGTGATAAAACATTAAAATCGATATTGCTTCAGGTATCGGTAAATTTCTCAAAACACCTACCCAATATAATGGGATACAAGTATTCATGTTGGAACAGCGCCGTACACGGTTCATTAGCTGTGACTCACTCCTCCCGCCGAGCCGATCCGTTGCGTGTGACTCATAGTCATCTCAGAGAATGAACCGACTGGACGTGCGCTCCTCGAATACGATGGAACTTCCTTTGAGCAGCATTCTCAACGCCGTATACGATGTGTCCATGACGAAGTCGTTGCACGTGTTTAGGCGTAAAACCGGTGCCATTAACTATGTACTGGAAACGACTTGTAGACAAACAAACAAACGCAATGTTGTTCATTTAATTGTTGAGGAGGTGAATAGAATCTTCGTGATAGTTGAGAAGTGGAGTGAGGATCGTTATAAAATTCCTGCAGGTGTAGGTACAAGAAGAGAGCAGAGTAGTTACACCCCTCATATGCCGTTGTTTGTACGTTGTGTATAAATAACGATCGGCCATGCGTTGATATACGGCTGATGTGGAAGAATGCTTCTGATAATAACGCTCTTGTCTCTATGCGAAACAGTTTCATCCCCTAGAGAATGTTTGAAATCGTCGGATTCCGCAAGCTGAAGCCTATATTAGATGCGCTTGTTACTGATATGCTTTATTTTGATACGGTCCTTGAATACGCATACACCGCTCTAGTCGATGGGTTTACCGAGTGTAGGAATGAACAAGGCGAGAATGGTCTAGAGCTGGATGCTTATTTAAAAGGTTTAGACTCTTTGAAATATCATGAACTTTGATACAAAGCACTTCAGCGGTACAGGGCTGAGCTCACCTACATCGTTGACCCTGAAGAACTATTTCTTTATATAATGAGCAGCTGTCGTAACGACTTAGAAGATTATTTCAACTGCCGCTATGCAATGTGAAGAAGAGTTCTACAGATGTACAGAAGCTAAGGCTAACAAAGACACTAAGATCCACTCTAAGGTTAGCCCGAGAGAAAGGAAAGAGTAGGGGGTTAAGAGAAGAAAATAAGGGGTTAAATAAGTAGCAACACCTATCACTCATGGGTTAACATTCATTCAGAAAAAGAGAAAAAAGACTCACCATCATTATCCGCCGGCCACTGCCGACAAGTCAGAAAAATAGTCAGAGAGAATAGAAAAGGGGTGAAAGATGAAAAGTAAAATAAGAACGCTTACAAACCATGCAAACACAGTTTGAACTCTCAGTCATACCATGCAAACTACAGACATGCAAGTAAAGAGAGTTACAGACATGCAAGTAAGGAGAGGATAAGAAAAAAAAATGTACATAAAGTTAAACAAAAAGTGGGTTAGTTTACTCTATGAGCTACATCTACGTTCATGTTAGTCTAATTTTTTTTTCAAGAGCTCGGGTTGGTAAAAATAAACCCCCGATTGGAAAGGAGGGTATATAAACTTTTATTTAATAATGACGGTGTGGCTAACGATGACCTCTTTGTGCGTGCTTTTGATTGTATTCTTGACGTATTTAAAGATAACTTGCCAACCGGTTGTAAAGTGGGCAACAAGTAGTACTGAACGATATGAAGGCCATTTATATAGAGTTTAGGTTTCCCTATAACTTGAGCGGTGAAATAATATTAAGCCGCGTTTGCTGCGTAGTGCAAAGCAATAATGATGTGATTGTAGCCTCGATTACGTGTGAGTTAATGTTTTGCGCAGTTGAACAAAGTGAATGTATTTTGATGAATTTTCAATATATTTAATTATTTAACATAATTGTGTGTGTATATTTCTCCTGACCTATTATTTTGATGATTTGAGTCCATCGTTTTGTATTTCTTATTTTTTATTTTTTGAGTTTGTGCAGTAGAAGATAAAGTGTATGTATTTATTTTGGAGATCCGACAAAACCCCCACACGAAAAAAAAACCACCGACAAAACCCCCGGTGACAAAACACCCACCGACAAAACACCCACACGAAAAAAAAACCACCAACAAAACCCCCGGCGACAAAACACCAACCGAAAAAAACCCCAGCGAAAAAACCAGGGCCCACAGCCTTCGTTAGGTAGCCTTATAATCGTTTTTCTTTTTCTTTTTCCTTGTGGGTTTGCAGCATATATATATATATATATATATATATATATATATATATATATAATATATATATATATATATATATTGGCGATTGGTTAAGTTAAGTCGTAATATTTTCGTTCCATCCATAAACCAAATATCGGACTTACCTAAATGTTGCATACATTCTTCTGTAGCAAACACAATGACTCGATTCCTGGCTTCAATGCCACTATCGTGGCATTTTTTAGTATACATATAGCCATTATAACACAGCTTTTCGCACCTTTATTATTCCGAATGACTTCCATGATGGGTAAAAATGGAAAGAAAATATAATTTGCGGTGAAAATTTCAGAGATACTGCTGCAGTGAAGCTTATTCAGAAACTGAAACTGGAATTTCTCAAAACCTATAACCTAGACTCTGTCACCTTGACCTTGAATTTAAATACAAATTATATATTTATTTTTGTGAGTGGGGGTTTTGTCGCAAAACCCTATTTCGGGGGTTTTGTCGGTGGGGTTTTGGTCGCCGGGGGTTTTGTCGCCGGGGGTTTTGTCGGTGGTTTTTTTTCTTGTGGGGTTTTTGTCGTACATTCATTTATTTTCAATACATTTAATTATTTAACATAATTGTGTATATATATTTCTCCTGTAGTTATATTGATGGTTATATTTTTATTTTTTATTTTTTTATTATATACATATTCCTCGTTCATATTTCTTATCCTATTATTATTTTTTATTTTATTTTTTTGATCATATCTATTCCATTGCATATTTATTTTCTATATATTTCTGATTCCAATAATTCGTCTAAATAAACAGAATGATGTAATGATGTTTTAGTTAATTTTTTTAGTTGTAAACGATATTATTAATTAATTATACCAAATGGCTGGTTACGCCTTCTAAACCGACTGACGTATTTCTAAGCCAACCGTCAAGCATATATGCTTTAGTTAAATAAATAGCGCTATCTGGAAACTCAACCTGTACATCTGAACAAGTCATTTACGCCTTCTAAGCCACCGACGGAATTCTAAGCCAACTGTCAAGAATATATTATTCAATTAAATAATAGCTCAATCTGGCAACTCAACTGTACAAGCCATTTACGCCTTCTAAGCCAACTGGAGGATTAAGCCACTGGCGGATATACACCTAATAAGACAGCGGGCGCTCAGATGATGTCTTAATATGCGCTTGGCTCCTGCCAGGCGAACACCTCCTCTTCCTCTCTCTCCTTCTCCTCTGTTTCTCTTGGGGATAACTCCGCCTCCAAATTGCATAACCCCTTGTTACTCTTGCAACATTCCCCCTTCCCCTTTGCATAAACCCCCTCCCCCTTCATTGCGTATCCCTCCCCCTTCATTGCATAACCCTACCCTCCTGCATTGCATACCCCTACCCCCTTTGTAACATCTTGCAACATTGATCTACATTTGCAATTGCATTCCAACATTCCTGCACTCTCCCATTTTGCGCCCATACTACTCATGTGAATCAGAGATAGTTTTGAGAGTGGGGGAACAAATCTTTGATGA
This sequence comes from Bathynomus jamesi, assembly GCA_023014485.1. NCBI lineage: Eukaryota > Metazoa > Arthropoda > Malacostraca > Isopoda > Cirolanidae > Bathynomus > Bathynomus jamesi. The sequence goes on from JAJOZX010001301.1 coordinate 122,875, forward strand.
GCCATTTGGAGAGTTTGTAAGTAACAGAACCCACATAACTAATAATATGGCGCATAGGGTTGCCAGATTTGTGGGTTTTTATGAGACTATAAAGGTTGGGAAAAGAAGGACGAAGTGGATGTAAAAAGGGGAATTAAGTCCTTATGATTTTTGAAAATACCTTCCAGCCTACTATTGAATGATTTGATGACGTAATTCCGCAGGTTGTTCCTAAGCTTTATGTATGTGGAGGGATCCTGAAGAAGATCGTTCGTTTTTCTAATGTATTCAGCTTTGTCCATAATAACTATGGTATTATACTTGTCTGCTTTAGAATTATGGAGATCACCATCTCTTTTTAATTGTAAGAGGCTACTGCGAAGACGTTTAGGAAGGTTTTCTTCGTAAGTGCTATTCGCAGCACTATGGACAAGGCCTTTAACTATATTAACCAAAGACTGGGGCAGATTACATTGTTTTTCAAAACAAGTAAGACTATAACAAATTTGTAAAGCAGAAGGTTTTATAACAATAAAAAAGGACATACAAAATCCAAGTGGTTTTTTTTGCATCGTCGCTAATGTTCTTCGAAGGAAGGTTCAAAACACATTTTTAGCTTCCTTTTTTAATCTAGTCACTGTTTCGAATAAGGTTCTTAATTTTGCGATGCAAAATGTTATGAAGTGAAGAAGTTCTCCTACGCAACTCGTTATAAATCTCATCAAACAAAGGTTGGATCCACGGTTAGGGGATAACTGTCACAAAATTCCCTTTAGCAATGTTTAAATTTTTAAGATGAATGACTCATTGAAATTCGTGAAATAATTTTGACATATATGATGTGTGTGTGTGTGTATATTAGTGGTGGGCCGGATATCCGCATAATTTTTAGCATCCGCATCCGCACTTCTGACTGCGGATGTTATGCGGATATTACCTCTAATAAATTATGCAATTTACAATTAAATTAGCTTATAAAGTTGTTTATAAGGCCCAGTCATGCACATTTCATGTAAAGTATTAATTATTATTAATGAACAAACAAATATCTAAACCTCAAATATAAATACCTGGTAACACAGAAAATTGAATGAAACTTGTTTCATTGAATTTTCTGTGGCTGAAACTCTTGAGAAAGTTATTATTTTTATCATAATGAAAACATTAATATTAATTTTAATTCTTATGCATTGCCTGCCATAATAGTAATATCACGAAATTTGAAAAATTGTCATATATTCATAATTCTATATTATATTGAAAGATTAACTAAATATCCACATCCGCATCCGCATCCGCGGATATTGAAATTAAAGATCCGCATCCACATCCACATCCGCAGATGTTGAAAAACTGACATCCGGTCCACCACTAATATATATACACCTTTCAACCTTTCAACTGTTCCGTGCGATGATTCCTCATTTCACGAAGGTCAAGCTTGTCGCCCCTCCTCTCGAGTTGGCCTGGTGAAGTAGTGAGTTGGTTTCTTGTCCTCTCCACCTCACACAGCCAGGTACGCCCGGCGCATCAGAGATTGTTCTGAGCCAGGCGTCTAGTCTACTTTTCAAGATGTCCACTGTAACCCCACTCATGTTCCTTAGGTTTTTGGGTAGCTGATTAAACAGTTTTGGTCCTCTCACAACAAAACTATTTTCTTTCAGGGTTAAGGATGTTCCCTGTCTAGCCTTTAATTTGGGAACACGACACAATCTTCCTTTTCTACTTTCCACTGTTGTTTGGGGAGTTACAGGATTCAGAGTAAGATTAGGGACTAGTTTCTCCATTATTTTCCAAGTGTAAATAATGGTGTATCTCTTTCTCCTCCTTTCCAGTGAATATAGGTTTAATTCGCGTAACCTTACCCAGTAATTTAGTTCTTTGCACCCATTGATCTTGACTGTGAAACTTCCCTGAATCCCTTCTAGTTGTCTAATGTCTTCTTTTTTATATGGGAATGTTAGGACCGAGCAGTATTCCAATTCGGTAAAACAATGTTTTCAATAGAGGAATCATTATATTCCTACCCTTTCGTTTGAAGATTCTCAGTATCTGCCCAGTTATTCTCTTTGCTCTGTTTACTGCTATCTTATTTTGTGTTTCAAATTTCGCATCATCAGTCATTACAACCCCTAAGTCTTTTGCTTTAGAATTTCTCTGAATTTCCTGTCCATTTGGAGTATAATATTCCATGGATTTTAGGTCTTCTCTTTTTCCGTACCGTAACAGCTGAAATTTCTCGGTGTTAAACTTCATATTGTTGTCTTCCGTCCACTTATAGATTCTGTTCATGTCGGTTTGTAGAGATCCTATATCTTCTGGGTTTCTTATTTTTCTACTGATCTTTATGTCATCCGCAAAGGATGTTACTGTACTGTCTCTGGTAACGTCCTCATCTGTGTCAGTTAGCATGATTATGAAGAGTAGTGAATCTAATACTGTTTCTTGTAGTACTGAGCTGAGGACCTCTGATTCTGATGAAGATACTCCTTGTACTGTAACGATTTGCCGTCGCTCACTAAGGAAATTATATATCCATTTCCCTACTTTTCCTGTTATTCCCATATACTTTAGTTTATGTATTATGATTCCATGGTCACACTTGTCGAACGCTTTGGCAAAGTCTGTGTATATTACAGCATAGGTTTCATTACTTTCCAATGCATCAATAATGTTGTTGTAGTGTTCCATTAGTTGTGGTAGGCATGATCTGCCTCACCGAAACCCATGTTGGTTAACATTTCATTTTTTCTGAGTTTCCAAAAAGTCACAGATTTTCTGTCTAACTATTGTTTCAAATATTTTAGTGAGATGAGATGTAAGCGACACTGGCCTATGGTTTTTGGCCTCGGATCGATCTCCTCCTTTATATATTCGGGCTATGTTCGCGCTCTTCAGGATGCCCAGTATTTCTCCGTGTCTTGCGATAGTCTCCATATCCAATATAGGGGCTCAGCGATTGCATTCTTGCAGTTTTTGATCAGTGTGGCATTCCATTTATCCGGTCCTGCCGCTGAGTATGCTTTAGTTTCCATATAGCTTGTGTAATACCATTGTCGTAAAGTCCAAGTCCGTTATACTTTCCCTTTGTAGTTCATCTTCAAAGAACGCGTTTCAATCGCATATCAGTTTGTCAGTTTTTGGGATACTGAAAGATGATTCGTACTGAGCTCTTAATATTTCGGATATTTCTGTTAGATCATCAGATAAAGCACTGTCTTCATTTTTCAAAGGTCCAATAGTCGCATTTTTTTTCGACTTCCTTTTTGCAAAATTATAGAAGTACTTTGAGTTAACCTTTATCGCCTCTATAGCGTCGCCTTCTTCTTTGTCTGTATGCTTCCCAATTAGTTCCTCTAAGACGCAATCGATACTCTGCAGTTTATCATTTAATATTTTTCAGATGTTATCTTTACAGTAACTTAATTTTGCAGTCATTCTTTTTCTCTTTCAGAACAATGCCCTCTTTCGTTTCTCGAACCTGCTTCTCTTTCCCCGTTGTTGTATTTTTGGGACATGTCTTTCAACAATTTCCAGCGTCTTCTCCTCTAAGGTCGTTAGCATCTGTTCCGTTGTCTTGGCCTTGAAGATGGATTTCCAATCTATTACTTCCATGCTGGATGCAACATCTTCCCAGTTTATAGCTTTGGAGTGAAAATTAAAAATTTCGAATTTGCTTCTTTCTGTCGTTCGTGTTCTTTCCTTTCTTACTGCTTTTATAGTGGTTGTTATTTCAATATCAATAATGTTGTGATCCGATATTATTGTTGGGACATTTCTACATTATCAATTATGTTGCTGTTGTTTGTGAACAACAAATCTAGGCAGTTGTTTTTTCTTGTTTTCTGTTATATCTTTTGTAAACATAAATTCATCAGCCAGAGCTAGTAGCATTTTTACCTGCTCCTGGTCTTCCCGTGTGGCCCCCTGTCCTGTTTACACATATATTTTTTCATATTCTTTTGTATTTCATGAATAGAAAATTAAAATCACCACAGAGAAAAATATTTGAGGTTGGAGAGTGTAGATCTTTTATCCAGTTTCTTACCTCTGTAATGGAATCAGAGAATTTTGAGGTTGGCGTGTTTGGGGGTCTGTACATTACAATTAGCACCATGTTTACTTTTCAACTTTTGCTGCTACACATTCTACGTAGCTGTTTGAGAGACTTTGTCATTTCTGCCATATGCCTTTCGCAAGTGTAAATAGCACATCCTCCTTTACGTCTCACTGTTCTGTCGGCTCGGGGGATGTTATATTTGTCAATTTGTATTTCTTTTTTATCATTACAGAACTCAGTGTTCACAGCTCGCCTGGCAATCCTTTAGATGGGTTTCCGTGATGCATGCAAAGTCTGCTCCGGTTTCTTGCATGAGTCCTTTAAGGTATAAAACTTTCTCCGGGGAATGATTTGATTTATGGACCTGAATGTTGACTACGATTATTTATATTTTTTCTCTATCATTTTCACATACATTCGATTCGTTTTCCAATAGTGGTGCCGGTTTCGTTGTCTTGTGGTCCTCCTAGAATTTGCCTCTTTGCCGGTACTTGTTGTCCCGATAACGCAAGAAGTGGCTTTGTGCGTTCCTTCTGTCCGGCTCTCGGATTCCTGTTTGTCAGCTGACTTTGTATTTGCTGGATGGTATTTAACAGCTGAATTGTGTTGGCTACTTCTAAAAAATTGGTAGCCCTCTTTGATGTTCGTTTTTCCTGTTCACCTGTTGCGTTCCTTTGAGGGTGGTGGTAACGGCATTTTTGTCCGTATTTGCGCATCCCATATCTTGCATAGGTGTTGTAGACAGTAATGTGGTGGAACTTGCACTTTTTTTCAAATTTGCAATATCCTCTTGTATAATGTGTGTTACATAATGTGGAATGTGCATAGATGCGTTGCCCATCCCGATATCTGCAGTAATCTTTTGCGTAGTATTTACAAACGGTATTTTCTTCGCTTCTACTTCTTGTTATCTGCTTATCTTCTATGTCCTTAATTTTGGTATTATCATTACTTTTCTTTGGCTGTTTATTTCCTACGTTTTAATTTTTTATCTTTTTATCATTTTGTTCGTTGGGCAGTTTCACTACCTCGCAACTTTTACCTGTCTCCTTTCTTTCATCCATGTCTTCATTCTGTATTATATTGTTTTTCATTATTATATTATTATTTGTTATTTCGACTTCTTTCTCATCCACCCGAATTGTCATTGGGACTTTTCCAGACTCTTGTCTCCCCATTTTACCCTGCTTTTCTGTAACACTCGAATTAGCTTTCTCCATTTCTTTAAATACCGCAAAGGAGTTTACAGTCTGCGTACATGCGGCACGCAGAAATGTGATTCCTGCGATCTGTTTAGCGTTCGAGACGAGGATATTTTCCTATCATCCCAAATCATGCAGAAAAAGTCGTGCAGTTTTTGACAGGAATCGCATCTCAATGCTGCCTTCTCAATTGTTTCCAGATTACACAAATTGCAGACCCATGGTCATGCTATTCATTAATTATCGTAAAAAGAAATACACATACAAATTATTAATTTTTTTTTATTCCATTTTTTTTCTCTTTCCTTACCTTTCAATGGTCGCGAGGGTTTTCTGACCTTTGCGTTTTATGACCTTTTTCCTGCCTTGTTTAAAAAATTTCTCGAATGCTAACCGTATTACGGTTTAAATATATACGTTAAATTGGTGATAATTTATGTAAACTGTATTGCACTTTCTTACTTGTAATGAATTTCACTTTATAATTTATATGCACGAATTCACTGATATACCGAGTGTCCCAAAAGTCAGTTTACCGAAGAAAATGTTCTCCTAAGGTGAGTTTACTATGACACAAAGAAAAAAAATTTTTTTCATAAATATATTTACAAAACATAAGAAAACAAAGAAAAAAAATTTTCTAAACATATTTACAAAACATGAGCATAGTTCTGGTTACAATAACTCTTCAAAATGTCGTCCATGTTGCTCGATGCACATCTTGTATCTGTCAACGGTTGACCGGCAAATTGCTTTACATAGTTCCTTATCATTGCTTAAGAGCTGGAATTCTTTACAAATGTAGTCTTTAAGATCCTGAAGACATGCTGGTTTTTTGCTGTAAAAAAAATTGTCATATGTTTAGAATAATCATCAGGAGAGAACATTTTCCTCGGTAAACTGACTTTTGGGACACCTTGTGTATATATATAGTTAAAAAAAACAATAAAAGGGTAAAAAGTAGTGAAATAGTTAAAATCCTCAAACTTTAAAAGATAAAACATAAACATTACTTAAAATCGCGAAGCTTTTCGAGAGAAGCGACACTCTTCATTCAGGCGATGGAAGAAACTAAAAGTGTAATGTAAATTTTGAGGATTTTAATTATATATATATATATATATATATATATACCACAACAACATCGAGGCTATATAATAATCATATACAACAGTCACAAATGCTCAAGAAGAGCTTAATTATCTGGAAAAAATTATATATTGCAACTGCTGCACACTCAGGTTTGTGTGAGAAGGGTAAGCAAACAATACATTTATCCATTTGATTTCATATGAGTTGCCCTTTGAGCTGCGCATCCCTTTATTTCACTGTGCTCATGTTTATTTTTGCAAATTTCCAGTTGGCAATTTAGTTTCACTCATTTCTCAAACATTTTCTGTTGTCAAAAAAAAACTGAAAACTTCACAACTTCCAATAATACCGCAGTTGTTTATTTCCAGGAAACTTTGTGAACGTTCTCAGATTTTTTAGTAATTTAAACACTGCAATCATGCCTCCTCTTAATCTTCATTTATTCGAGGAAAAAATGTTAAATTGCTGGAGTCTTTCTCCTTTCTACAGATTGTTTCTTAACTTTGTTATCCACTGTCTAACCTATTTATATCTTTCACCAAGTTAGCCCAAAATTGCGTTACGAGAAAGAATACGCAGCGTCTCTTTCCCATTTACTCATCATCGCGTATTTGCGCATCATTGTAATCGATTAACGTACCTTTCGGGTCTTCTGAAATAATTCTTTTTATACGGAATAATCCTTCTTATAAAATGGTTCTTTTACAAAATATTTTATTTTATTTTTAAAAATAATTGTTTTTATGAAAGTTATTTTTTACAGAATAACTCTCTAAAGGATAACTTTTTAAAGACTTCGTCTCCATTCTCTCCTTAATTAATCTACCTTCTTCTTTCCTCTTTTGTAAAGTCTTTGTAAATTACAGAATGTATCTTATGTAAAAAAAATAAAAATTAATTATAAAAATGCTTTTTACAGTTAAAAAATAGACTTACAAAACTCATTTTTAATTACTGTTTTCAGAGATTTTCCTCTCACTAAAATTTAGGACCTCATTTACGCTTGTTTACAACCCGAGTGTAAAACATTTTTCGGAACTGTCTGTAACTTGAAAATGATTTAGCATTCGGCAGCTGTCCTTGGGCAAACTGGTTTATTGCATGCCAAATTTATACCTGGTCTAAAAAATTATTTAAATTCCACCACTTCATAGGTTTAGGAAATTAAGACCTAAATTTAAGCTAAATTTAAGCTTGTTCCCTCTATTAAATTTAAATATGAATGGGAAAACAATTAAGGGACTAGTTAGTTTAACGTATAGACTCATTAGACATTTAGATATTTACGTGGTTAATTATATTAGCCGAAATCCATATTGGGATTCAAATAAATCTAATCTAACGTAACCTACCTAATCTAAATGCAAAACTTCACTTTTACGTGGAGGTCGAAATGTGATAATAAAACCCACACTGATAGATGGAGTTGTTTATTTCCACAACAATTTCGATGCCGACTGGCATCTTCTTCAGATGGATACAGGAAAACGAATGAACAAAAAAAGTAAGCAAGGAAACAATCCAGGAAATGTAAGGAACATTCTACAAGGCCAGAGACCATTAAGAAATTCACACCTAGGTTAGATCCCGTTCAACTGATACCGGAAGTGATTTTTTGACCAAGAATCTCATCAAAGGGTCAAGTTTATAAGTACCTTCGCACAAATTAAAATTTTCTCCTTGTTCTATACATACAGATTCTATTATTTTTCTTTTGACATAATGATTACATTTATAAAGTAATTTACTTGATTCCCAATCTATGGCATGATTATTTTGGCTGACATGATAAAAAATTGCATTATTAGTGTTAAACATCTGAAGGATATTTATGTTCTTTAATACGGGTTTCAATATCTCTTTCAGTTTCTCCTACATATACTAAATCACATTTCTTACAGGGAATGCTGTAGACACCAGCTCTCTCCTTTTCCTTTAGTTACAGGTTATCTAAATTTTCCTGCAGATAAATTCTCCCATTAGTTGATAAATTTTCAGGCTCACACATCACTAATTCCTGTGATTTTACTAATAAAGATGTTTTTAGATTTAAAGCGTGGAGGAATGATTAGTTTTGATATTAATTCATTGTTTACAAAAGTTCCCATTGATGATGTACTTAGTTTTTTAGGTTAAAAATTGCCAATACGTAACGTAGAACTTGACATGCCCACACTTGCAGTTTTAGAATTGATAAAACTCTGTCACCAATAATGCTTTCTCCTTTGGTGAAGAATTTTATTTACAACGCTTTGGTATCGGAATGAGGTCCCCTTTATCCCCAATACTGAGTACATTATACATGGAACATTATGAGTCGGAATTGTTACAAACAATATGTCTCAGTAATTTAATTTGGTTTCGTTATGTAGATGATATTTTCTCATTTTGGCCTGACAACTGGAACAACTGTAAGTGTAAACTTGTTCCCTCTATTAAATTTAAATATGAATGGGAAACCAATTACCGTTTTTAGATGTTTTGGTCATTAACAAAAATAGGAAGCCCAGTTTCACTGTCTATAGAAACCCACTCACTGCAATTTGTATATTCATTATTTTTCATATCATGATGATGGTGTTAAAAGCGCAATTATTTCTTCCATGTTTCTGACAGCACTCAGGATTTGTAGCCCACATTTGCTTGACTCGGGAAAATTCAAAGATTTGGAACACTTTTAAGGATTTAAAATATCCTGAGTAGTTTATCAGAAAGGCGTATTTCAAAGCCAGGAAATCTTTTTATGCCCCTCGGGAACCGTTAGTTAACCAAAACAATATTTGAGCTTGCCTTACATTTCCGCCTTAGAAAGTGTAAAACCTTTGACGAAAGCTTGACCCTTTGATGAGATTCTTGGTCAAAAAATCCCTTTCAGTGTCGGTTGAACGGGATCTAACCTAAGTGTGAATTTCTTAATGGTCTCTGGCCTTGTGGAATGTTTCTTACCTTTCCTGGATTGTTTCCTTACTTACTTTTGTTCATTCGTTTTTCTGTATCCACCCGAAGAGGATGCCAGTTGGCATCGAAACTGTTGTGGAAATAAACTCCGTCTATTAGTGTGGGTTTTATTGTCTTACCTAATCTAACTTACCAAAAAAAAGCACCTCCATGTGGTTGTATTCCTTATTCCGCTGCCAGTTACCTCACTGTTAAGACTTGTGCGATAGCTTCTCCTCAAAGAATTTTGTGGCCTGTTTATTGAGTTCATACATTTTTATGTACAGAAACAAATCTTTCCATCTTTTGGTGTTTAATATAAAGTTGTGGGATAAATATTGGGTCTTTTCCGTTTGGGAGCTAGCAGCGAATTTTAATGAAAATTGGTATACTAATGTAGGTTTGGTCACTCATTTCAAAAATAACTTTCTTTTGTTTTTGGAGAAATGCAAAACAAACATGCTAGAGCACTTTACATAATTAATGAGTTTGTAACGAAAATATCATGATTTAACCTAACCAACCAATTTTTGAAGTCAGTGACCAAAACTACATTAGTATACCGATTTTCATTAAAATTCGCTGCTAGCCCCCCAAACGGAAAAGATCCTAAATATTCAGTTGACAATGAAATACATGTGCACGGTAGGCTTGTTACTGTATATTACAGTAGAGATATTTATGTCGATATTTCTAAAGTCGAAATAATGCTTGCAAATTTTGCAATTTAAAGTCATATACTGATGAAAAATTTCAAAAGTTAAAGGAGTAAAATTCCTGAGAATTTTACGAATTAATTAATTTTAAAGTTTCTAGATAGCTCAATTGAAAAATTTAATGTTCATATAGAAAAAAGTCTTTACGTACTTCATAAAAAGTTTCAAATACTAAAGATAGTGTACAGAAAATTCATTGACATTCAGTCGAATAGAAGTAGTCCAACTGTTGATAATTTTACATTGATTGATTAGAAAGGGTGTTAAGCCAAAGCCATCGTCAAATTTTCAGGTAGATTGTCAAAACCCATTGGTTCACTCGTTCTATTGGTTCTATTAGTCGATAGAAAATAAAAATGAAACCGTGTTATCAGTTCATCTATTGCTAGACACATGGATAAAGAATTTTGTTTAAAAAATAGAGCAAAATGAAAGCATTTGCGTGCCAGGCGCTAAGATAGATAAAATTTAAGAGGAAGTAAATAATTTAAAGTTAGAAACTGCAAATTCGCTGTTAATTTCACACTTTGGAGGGAACGATTTGTATAATTTCTCTAGTTGGTCACAAGATTTGGAAGCTAAATATCGAAGTTTGGTTAAATCCTTGAAAGATAAGTCGAATAATGTACTGATTTCTTGGGTTCTTCCGAGAATTTATGGAAATATGAGATAGTTAAATAAAGCGATTAAATTAGAAGCGATGTGAGTCCTTGAAGGAGTTGAATTTGTTAACTTTTGGTCAGAATTTAACTCGGCGGATTTGTTCATTCAAGATGGAGTTTACTTCAATGAAATAGATAATCCACGACTCGGGAGATTGATTGACCAAAAAAGTAAGTAAGATTTACTTAAAACTTAGCCAGATGATATAGTCCTTTCTCGTTTGGGAAATGTAGCTCGTCGGCCTCAGGAAAACGCGTCGCGTATAGAGGAACAAACTAACCTAAAAAATAGTTTAAAAGTAGTTTTCTAGTGCGAGGAGCGTAAGGAAAAAGTTTAATGAATTTAAAGCTTTAGTTCACGTTGAAAATTACATTATGGCAATAACTAAAACGTGGGTTAAAAATGCAGGATCACCTGAAGATCAGGGCCCCCAGCCTTCTCTAGTTAGCTTTATAAGGCTAACTAACGAAAATATCACGACCTAACTTAACCAATCGTCAAGGGCGTACAGTTGTCCTAACGACTGGTTAGGATTGGTCGTGATATTTTCTAGTTAGCCTAATAAGGCTAACTAGAGAAGGCTGCGAGCCCTGAAATTATTACACTACTCAAACCAAACAAAAATCCACAGAACCAGCTTCCTCTAGACCCATTACTTTACTATGCACACCTTCCAAAGTAGCAGAAAGACTAATCGGTACTTACGTATTATCGGGACTACCAAACTGTTTATTATGTATTTTTGCTCTCGTCATTTTCGTTTAAACTAACGAAAATATCACAACTTAACCTAACCAATCATCGAGGCCGTACAGTTGACCTAACCGGGCATTCAGTTGACCTAACCGGGCATTCAGTTAATTCAGTTAATTGAATGCCCGGTTAGGTCAACTGTACGCCCTTGATGATTGCTTAGGTTAAGTTGTGATATTTTCGTTAGTTTAAACGAAAATGACGAGAGCAAAAATACATAATAAACAGTTTGGTAGTCCCGATAATACGTAAGTTTGGTAGTCCCGATAATACGTAAGTACCGACTAATCTTACAAATCACCAACCCACACATACCACTATCGATACTCAACATGGATTCAGACCTCACCACTCAACCACGACATTACTCACTAACCTCACGCACCACATCATGATGGCATCAACTCCAGACGACCAGCTCAACGTACACTATTAGCAACAATAGACATTAGTAAAGCAATTGATACTATTCCACGCTTCCCTCTCATAAACAAAATAATTAACACAAACATGCACAATAACACCAAAAGGTGGCTGAGCAACTATCTTTCAGGAAGATACTCACATGTCACATTTAATGGCAAGTCATCCAAAAATAAGCTTTTTCCCAACGGGGTTCCTCAAGGCTCTGTTCTCTTACCAACACTGTTCAACTTATACATGCATGACATTCCAACACCCATAGATAACAAGCTTACCTTATCATCATATGCAGATGACATCACTCTAACATCCACCCACAACAACATCGACACCGCTACAAATAACCTAGAAACATACATAAACAGTATACAAGACTGGCTCACACACAATAGACTCAAAGTAGCGCCATAAAATCAACCATCACCTTGCTAACAAGCAACACAAAAGAACACCAGATAATTCCACAGGTTACACTGAACAACACCAAATTCCACACACTCACAGGACCATAATACTTTGGGTCACATACAACACAGCATTATCTTTTTCAAACCACATTCAGGACATTAAAAGCAAATGTACGTCAAGACTTAACACTTAGGGTACTAACAGGCACAAACTTTCGACACCAGCAGGAACAACATCACTCATATACAAACAATATATTCGCTCAGTTATGGACTATGCTAGCCCATGCTGGGCACCCATTATCTCAAACACACACACAAACACCCTACAGACAATACAAAACAACGCACTTCGTATCATTACAGGATGTACTCAAATAACACCAATAGAACACCTGCACACAGAAACAAAAATACTGAAAGTTAGGGAACATTTAGACATGAGGGGAACACAATTCATGGCAGCAGCGACAACTAACCCACAACACCCTTACCACTACATGTACAATCATGCACCAACACCTCGCACCATTAAGGTAACACCAGAGAGACATTATAACGAAATACTCTATTCCATACCACGCCCCACAGACATCACACAGTAGAGAAAACACACACACACACACACACACACACGCACACACCTAACCCACAAAGCACTGACACGACTCGGTCCGAATGCGGTCCTAGGTGCGAAGTTGCCACCCATTGACAGATCAGAGACCAGCCTGAGCAGATCGGATCGAGTTAACTTAGTACGATTCCGATGTGAACATCACCTCAACTTAGACATATAAATAGAGACTAGACAACTCCACAGACGACACCTGCCACCTGTGCCAGGACACACCACAAACAATTGAACACATTATGACAGACTGTACCGCTGTAACACAACACAACATCACTAGTGCGCTGAACCTCCGGTCCACTCCGGAGAGGGCGATGAGTTACCTGCGTGCCGCCGGCTTGCTCGATCAGGGTGTGCTGATCGGCAAACCAACAACAACATAAACGTACCGGACCATCCGACCTTGCTGATTATATTGGGATCTGGACATCGGGTAATAGTGTGGTTGACCTTGTGATCGTGATCTGTTTGGTGGGTGGTTCTGTGAGGATAGGATTTGACTGGTTTCTGAGAATTGGAAGGCTTTTGGGAACGTTGGTGATTTGATCTCTGGAAGTGGGGCCTGTACCCTGCATGGGCTTTGTCAGCACATTTTTCGTCGCCACGACGACGACCATGTTCATGGCAGTTGGAGCAATAAGGGGATAATTGCATTGACTCATCATGTGGCCAAAACTATCACAATTAAAACACTGAGGAGGAAGGCGTGCATTCTGGGTTCGTGGGATTTGTTTCTGAGGTGGGGTTCCCTGCATCGATCTAGATTTATAGGGTTGTTGGTGGTGGTGGTGGTGGTGGTGGTGGTGGGTGGTGGTGGTGGTGGTGGTGTTGTTGTTGCTGCTGCTGCTGAATGTAGGGTATGGGGGTTTCTATACCTTTCCGGTAGTTCTGGCTCGCTAAGTCTGGGTAATGTTCCCTGGTTTTATTTATGGCTTCACTTACTGGTTTGTCAATACTGAGACACTCTTGAAATTTCTTTTTAGGTGCTACGGGTAGGTTTTGGTAAATGGATGCTGCTGCTATTAAGTTTCTTTGTTTTGAAGTGAATGTAGTGTCGCATGCATTTTCTGCGGCTCGGAGGGCTTCTCCTATGAGTTTGTGTTCGTGCAATAAAATTATTTAAATCTTCATGTTCTTTCTTCCATTTAGCTTCCAAGAAGAAATTGTCCTAAGTTGTAGCTTCGCTAAAGGATGGGACGTATGTAACTGTATCATGGGCATTCCCCTCTTTCGGGTCGATAAACCTTGTAGCTTCCCTAATCTTTTTATCATGATCTTTGATGCTTTCGCTTAAGAAATGCTGTTCTAGAAACTCAATCCAAGGTCTTACACGTGTTCAACGAAGTTATTATCTATGGTTCTTAAAAATTAGGAAAGTATGGGGAAGGTTTACAAGTCTACCTAAGTTAATGTATGCTGGGGAAGCGGTTTGAGACATGTTGGTTTGTGCTTGATCTGAAGCTTGCGTGTTTGGAAATATGTTTGAAGAGCGTGGGGTAGGTGGAAAAAGGGTGTAGGGGAATTTTCAATGTCAGAAAGCGCACCGTCTGAATCGCTCATATGTGAAGATACTGTTAATGTATTCTAATTTGGTCTGCTTAACCGATCTTAATCTATGGAATGATCACTCGAGTGGCTTTTCTAACTACTCTGTCTAAGAAATACACAAATGAATGTAAACAATTTGTCAAACTAGGGAATCTTTGAAAAAATTGTAAACAAAATAATAAAAAAAATGTAAACAAAATTTCACTCGAATGTATGTACGACAATATTATGATTGGCACATTAAATAAAATTATTCTATGTTAACTATAATAGTTGAAATAACTCGGTTTCAATAAAAAGAAATGTATCACTGGTGTATGGAGTGTTCACTGTGTTTTGTATTGATTCTGGCTTGATACTAATTATTAACTGTTAATTATACTGTCTTCTCAAATGTTTAATAATTAATTTGAAAAAAAAAGATCTGCAGTTAACAAGATTCCTACGGCGAAATCCTTGAAGACGTGTCCTAAAGACATGTCTTGCTGGTCACTTGTTCCTGGACAAAGAATGGGCGTGGAGAACTTGGAGTCGTGACACACCAGCCGAGTGATGGACGTGAGGAACTGGAAGTCGTGTCACGCCTGTCAACTGAATGTTGGTTCTAGTTCCAGGGTCTTGAAGACCGGAAGAATCTGGCAAGGTCGCCAGTTGTTAACCCCTCCGTCTATGGCCTTGGGCGGTTCGAAGTTGACGGGGGTTCTGGTTAGGTGGCAGCAACGTATTTCTTACACTGGAGTAGCTGGTACCGTATAGGGAATCGAAGTAGTTTCTCTTATAATACTCTCCGATTTCTTCTTGTAGTGGATCGGATGATTCTGTGAGGCTTACTAAATTCTCTAAGGGTTCCCCGATTCTTCTTGTAGCGTATCGGGAAATTATTCTCTATTTTAAAATTAAGTTCTCTGAAGAAAACAAGGCTCGAAGAGACGGCAAAGATATTCTCTTACAGTAGTTTACTGCTAAAATGTTACAGGTAATGCTCAGCCTCTAAGTCAGATCAGAGAATCAGAATGACAATTTGAAGAATTATTTAACTTTATATAGCAATTATTTGGTGACATCTTATTATTTAATGTTGACCTGTTTTGTTTTTTATTCTCAATAGGCTGAACAATTTTGCAAAATATTTGAAGATAAGTTAAATATTTTAGCTGTAGAAATGTCTAGAGAGATAAGTAAGATATTTGAAAATGAAGCCATATTTCAAACCGCATATTGGCAGATCTGATATTATGATCTGCCGAGTTAACTAAAAATGGAAATTGAAATATGCATTTTATTATGAATTACAATGAAACTGCATATGAGCAAAAATTAAATGCTTAAGATTTAAAATTAAACGTCAAGCAAGATATGACTTCATCTTTTACAAAGAAAAGAGAATGTATACAGAAAATGAACATTGCAGAATTAACAAGATTAATTATTAAGCTAAACCTGAAAAAAATGATTAAGTAATTTAAAAAGAAAAACTCGCCAATTATTCAGCAGAAATAAAATACAAGCGAATAAAAAAAAAGAAGTATTATATGAATATAATATATATGAATATAAAAATTATATGAATATAAAATATATGAATATAGGAATTATTCATTGTTCATTTATATATATATATATATATAATATATATATATAGATATATGATTAATAAAACCACGAAGGAAAGGAAACACAGAGTGGTGCTCAAGCGCTTTCGTCTAATGACATCCTCAGGAACACTGAAGTAATAAAGAGTACAAGACTATATATAGGTTACAAAAAAAAATATATATATATAGTAAATAAGGAAATAAAAATTGTGGGAGGAGCATACTCATTTGTAAGGAAAACTACCAATTTTAGCACTTTGGCCGAATTCAACACAAGCTCAAATGGATTGTTTACAACCAATTTTATAGATAATGCCTAAATGATATATCGGTCACAAAAAATAAAAATAAAGAAATAAAAATAAAAATGAATTGAAAAATAAAAATTGTAAGAGGAGCATACAAATTTATAAGGGAGCATTACCAAAGGTTTAACACTGCCCTTCTTGTTTAAATCCGTTTTGAACGAATTCAAAAACAGGATCGAGTTGAAAAAGACCTTTGTTCATGTTAAAGTTATTTGTAAGTTGAATAATAGCAGACTCAAGAATATTCTATTAACAATGTTGCTAGAGTGAAACAAAACTGAAGCATTATTCCAATCAATACAATGGGATAACTCTGACAAATGGCCAAAAAGGGCACTGGACGACTGTCCCGGTCTAACGGAATATTGATGCTGTTTTACACGCGTGTGCAAATCCTTTCCCGTCTGACCAATGTAAAAGGAATCACATTGTTTACACCCAATTTTATAGATAATGCCTGAATTATTGGTAGGGCTATTTTTTACTGATATTTTTCACAATATTTTATATGAAAATACTACATTAATATCCAAAAGTTTAAGTACATTAGCAATGACTAAAAAGCCTGGGAAAAATGGAAGTACTAAAATATTCTTTGACAAAGTGCGAGTGTTATTATTTGGTAATGCTCCCTTATAAATTTGTATGCTCCTCTTACAATTTTTATTTTTCAATTTATATTTTTTAGTTCTTTACTTTTACTTTTTTGTGACCTATATATCATTCAGGCATTATCTATAAAATTGGTTGTAAACAATCCATTTGAGCTTGTGTTGAATTCGGGCAAAGTGCTAAAATTGGTAGTTTTCCTTACAAATGTGTATGTTCCTCCCACAATTTTTATTTCTTTATTTGCTATATATATTTTTTTTTTGTAACCTATATATAGTCTTGTACTCTTTATTTACTTCAGTGTTCCTGAGGATGTCATTAGACGAAAGCGCTTGAGCACCACTCTGTTTCCTTTCCTTCGTGGTTTTATTCATCATAAATATTTTTCCCGTGATACTTTCGTAAAATAATTTTCATATATATATATATATATATATATATATATATACATATATAATATATATATATATATATATATTATATATATATATATATAATATATATATATATATCGAGTGATTGAAAAGTAAGGACCCAATTTCAAATGGCTGTATTTAGTAAACGAAAACTGGTACAGAAATTCTTTCAACATTTTAAAACAAAAACATTGCCACTTATTCTGCTATCTCAACATAAACCCCAGCATTCGGAACACGTTTCTGTAGCCGCGAAGACAAAGACGCAACACTTTTCCGTAAGAAGTCTTCAGGCAGAGCGGCAAAAACATCTCGGATTCGATGTTCCATTTCGTCAAGTGTCCGGGGTTTTGCTCGGTACACTTCCTCTTTAGCCGAGCTGCCTGCCGTATGGATTTTTGTGGGCTCCTCTGAAACATTTCTCTGACAAAATTCACATTTTCCTCTGATCGGGATGGCGATGGTCTCCCGGACCGCTCTTCATCCTTCACAGAACCCATTGTCATGAGCTTTGTGTGACAGTTTCTGATGGCCTTTGCACTGAGGGTAGCATGTCTTCCATGAATTGACCTCCACCATCTCTGCACTTGAATCACAGACTGCCACACCTCGCTATTTGAACGCGTTCCCGTACTGTCAATTTTTGTGCCATTGTTCACCTGCAGAACAAAGGGAAAATTGTATTAGCTTCAAATGGCAGTTTGGGCTTTAAAATTGTACAAGAAAAGTATCAACATAGCATTCCGTTTAGGAGATACGGCCATTTGAAATTTAGTCCTTACTTTTCAATAACCCTGTGTATATATATATATGTAATAAATATATATAATATATATAATATGTAATATATATATATATATATATATATATATGTAATATATATATATATATATGTAATATATATATATATATATATATATATGTAATATATATATATATATATATATGTAATATATATATATATATGTAATTATATATATATATATATGTAATATATATATATATATATATATATATGTATATATATATGTAAAAATGAACCATAAATAATTCCCATATTCCTATATTATCTTATCCTTCATGTAATTCTTGTATTCATTTATATAGTCTCTGTATCCATTGTAAGAAAAAGTATCCATTTTAAAAATTCATGTGTTATATGGTTCATGTATAATCTTATATATTTAACTTTATATAATGCCTATACTCCTATGTATGTACGTGTGTGTATTCATTTTTACATAAGGACCAAAATCGCCCAACGCGAGTTTGGATAAAATATTTGATTCACTTTCAACTTTGCTAAATAATTGGTGACCTGTGTTTTTTAAAATCTCATAATCATTTTTTTAGATTTCGCTTAATAAGGAATCCTGTTAAGCTTTGCAATGTTCACATTTTGTATACACTCTCTTTCGTTATAAACAATGAGATCATGTCTTGCCTAAGCATTAAAATTGTACATCTTAAACCTTAAAATTTCACTCATATGCATATTTTAGTGTAAAGATGCATAGTCCGATTTCCACTTTTAGTTAACTTGGCAGATCATGATAACATCAGATCTGAAAAGTCGCGGTTTAAGATAAAAATATGGTTTCGTCTTCAAATATTTTGTTTACTCGTTCAAGCCTTACCACAGCTAAAAAATTTACTTATTTTTAAATATTGTGCAAAAATAATACAGCCTTCTTAGCATTTAATAATAATAATGTTAGCAGTTTTTGGGTATATAAACCCATTCAAATTCATCCATTGTCATTCAGAAGCTAATTCAGAGGCTGAGCACTACCTGTATTTTTTAGCAGTAAAATTACAGTTGAAGCTAGTTTTTACCTTATCCTTCGAGCCTTGCTCTCTTCAGAAAAACTTAGAAAACTTTCCGGATACGCTATAAGAAGAATCCGGAACCTTCAGCATTTAGATTGCAAATCTACCAGAGTCCTCCGAGCCACTATAGAAGAACTCGGAGAGTAACATAGAAGAAAAACCACTTCAAGGCACCTATCCGTTGCTTGCCTCCTAAACCAGAACCCCCGTCAATCCGAACCACCCCAGGGCCATAGACGGAGGGGTTAACAACTGGCGACCCTTTAACCAGGATCTTCACGACTCCAGGATTCTTCCAGTCCTCCAGACCCTTTAACCAGGATCTCCACGACTCCAGGATTCTTCCAGTCCTCCAGACCCTTTAACCAGGATCTTCACGACTCCAGGATTCTTCCAGTCCTCCAGACCCTTTAACCAGGATCTCACGACTCCAGGATTCTTCCAGTCTTCCAGACCTGGAACCAGAACCAACACCCAGTTGACCGGCGTGTCACGACTTCGAGTTCGTCACATCCACCCGTGAACCGGTGCGTTACGACTCCAAGTTCTTCACGCCTACTTTCATCTAGGAACAAGTGGCCAGCCAGACACGTCTTCAGGACACACCTCAAAAGGATTTCGCCATAGGAATCTTGTTAAGTACAAAACTCTTTTTTAAAATAATTTCTAAACATTTGAAAAGTCATTATTATTAACAATTAATATTTAGTATTGAGCCAGAATTAACAAAAAACACAGTGAACACTACAGACACCAGTGATACACTCTTTTATTGAAAACAGTATTGTCACAGTTATTTTCAGTTATTTTTACTATTCTAGTTAGTATATATAATTTTATTTAATGTACCAAACATAGTATTACCATACCATCACGTACATTTGAGTGAAATTTTGTTTACATTTTTATTTTTGTTTGCAATCTTTTCAAATTTTCCCCGAGTTAGGCAAATTGTTGTGCATTATTTTTTTTAGATAGTGTAGTTAGGAAAACCCCTTAAGTGATCATTCCATGAATTAAGATCGGTCAAGCAGACCTAATTAGAACATTAATAAGTACCTTCACATATGAGCGATTCAGACGGTGCGCTTTCTGACATCGAAGAATTACCTACACCCATTTTTCCACCTACCCCGCGCCCTTCAAACATATTCCAAACACACAAGTCAGTATGTCTCAGTCTCAAACCCCCGCCCCAGCATATATTAACTTAGGCAGATTAGTAAATCTTCCTCATACTGTTTTAATTTTTAAGGGGACCATAGATAATCGTTTTGTTGAACCGCGCGTAAGACCTTGGGTTGAGTCTTTAGAGCAACATTTCTTACGCGAGAATATTACCGATGATGATATAAAAATCAGAGAAGCAAAAAGATTTATTGACCCTAAAGAGGGAAATGCCCATGACACAGTCACTTACGTCCCATCAATTAGCGAAGCTATAACATGGGACGATTTTAAACAAAACCTATTAGAATTTTTTAAAGAAATAACCCTTGCACAACCCTTAGCCACATTAGAAGCAGTCTTCCAAGTTAAATGGAAGAAAGAGGAACACGAGGATTTAAACAATTTTATTACACGTACACACAAACTTGTAGGAGAAGCCCTCCGGGCCGCAGAAAATGCATGTGGCATAACTTTTACTTCGAAACAAAGAAATCTAATAGTAGCCACAACCATTTACCAAAACTTACCCGGAGCGCCTAAAAAAAAGTTTCAGGAGTTTTTAAATGTTGACAAACCTGTCAGTGTAGCCATAAACAAAACACGGGAACATCACCCCGATTTAGCAAACCAAACCTACCGAAAGGGTAGAGAAACCCCTGTACAGTATATTCAGCAGCAGCCACAACACCAATACCAACAGCAACAACAACAACAATAAACCAAGGCAAATACAGGGAACACCCCAGAAACAAGCCCCCCAAACCCAGAATACACGCCCTCCTCCACAGTGTTTTAACTGTGATAGTTTCGGGCATATGATAAGTCAATGTAATTACCCCTCGTATTGCTCCCACTGTCACGAACATGGTCATCGCCGTGGCGATCGCCAAAAGTGTGCTGATAAAGCCCCTGCAGGGTATAGACCCCACTTTCAGAAACCAAACCAACCACGTCCCCAAAACGTATCCCAAAAGTCAACCAATCCCCAGAAACCAGTCCATTCCCAGCCTCAGTCGAACTACCAACCCAATAAATCACGACCACAGGGTCACCCACACTCTTACCCCATGTATAAACCCCAATACAACCAGCAAGGTCAACTAGTTCGGTACGTAGAAGTACCCGGGGAGGAATCATTTTCCCCAGAGAACAGTTTTCAAGAACACCCTTCAGCGTATGATATCCCCGTAGAATATGATCCAGGTCCTCCCATAGAAGACCATGTGATCCCTTTTTTAGACCCTACATTGGAGGCAGCAGTTCAACCTCCTCCCTCCTAAATTACAGTAGTAAGCCCAGATACGCACACAAACTCCCCATCAGGATAATAGGTGCGGACCTCTTAGATTTAATAATAAATTGTAGTACGGATAACCAAGATTTAACTGCTCTCCTAGATACAGGAGCACACGCAACGTTAATTAAGAAACAATGCGTAGATGAATTACTAGAGAGTACCAATTATAAATATGAACTTAAGGCACCATCCTGCCAACTTAGAGGAGTTACGGGCACACCCATACCCACATATGGAGAAATTGAGTTATATTTAGAAATTGGAAACGCGGTATACCCCGCGAAATGTTGTATAGTGGACACAGTCGCCACCTTTCAGACAGACATCCTACTAGGGATGGATTTTTTTAACCGGAATCAATGGGAGATTTACCCAGCCGGAAAGTTAGTAAAGTGTCGAAATAGGACACACCATCTCCGCGAGGATGACAGACAACTTAATGCTAATAGACTTAGCTCAGTTCAGATTTCCGAAAGAAATAGGAAACCCCCTCTACTTGATAGCAGATCAAGTCGGCCGGTTGCATCCAGAGGGACAACCGCTCCAGAAATCAGACCCCAGGGTAATCAGTTCCAGTTGTTGAATCCAGTTGGATCAACCCAGGCAGTTTCCAGTCAGTCCAGTTTCCAGTCAGCCAGTTTCCAGTCAGCCAGTTTCCAGTCAGCCAGCTTCAGTTCAGCCAATAAGGCAAATTTTAGTCGCCGAACCAGAATCAGATTCACAATTTTTCATATGCCCTACCGAGCATATAACAGTAGCACCTTATGAGAAGATTTGTTTCCTAGCAAAAGTAGTTAACAGTCAAGGAAAATTATTAGAGTCAGAGCGTACTCTGATTACAGAGAAAAGTAATTTCAAAAGAGATGTTCTTATTGCCCAAGTCCTTAGTCAGAGTCAGAATTCAGCTATCCCTGTTGTTTGTTTAAACAAAGGAGAAAGATCTATAGAATTAACTTCAAATCAGAAAATAGGAACTGTTTCCACAGTAGAAATAGATTCAGATTTCCCCATCAGTACGATAAATCGTGTTTCCAGTTCCTTAGAATTAAAGCCTTCAATATTAAAAGAAGAATATAAGAAATGTCTGAAGCACTCCCTTCAGGAGTCACCAGCTTTACAGGATCCCAAACTAATGGAATCACTTCTCGATTTCCTGATAAGAAATAAAGATGTGATTGCCCTAACCGGAGATCCTCTGGGCCGAACTAATTTGGTCCCTTTTGAAATCAAGTTGGAACCCAATTCCAAACCCATTTTCATTCCTCCCTATCGGGTTCCACATTCTCAGTTAGTCACTATTGAGGAACACATCAAGGACATGTTGGAGCAGGATGTCATTCAGCCTTCAGCTAGTCCCTGGTCCGCTCCTATGATTCTCGTCTCCAAAAAGGACGGAACATCTCGCCCTTGTATAGATTTTAGACGCCTGAATAACATTACCATCCCAGACCGTTTCCCGATTCCAAACATGCAGGAAACAATTCTGAACGTAGGGAAAGCGAATTTTTTTTCATCCCTCGATTTAGCATCAGGTTATTGGCAAATGGAGGTCAGTCCCGAATCTCGGGCATTACTGCTTTCTCCACTAACCGAGGCCATTACGAATTCCAGGTTTTACCTTTCGGAGTCCGAAATGGGCCTGCTAATTTCTCTAGGTTGATGAATATAGTCCTTTCCGACCTATTAGGTGTCGAAGCTCTCGTGTATCTTGACGATATTATCGTCTATAGTTCGGACATAAAAACACACTTTCAACGCCTTCATAATGTGCTATCACACTTGAGAAAAGCACACCTTAAACTGAAGCTTGCAAAGTGCAATTTTTTACAAGAATCCCTGGTATACCTAGGATTCCTACTCTCGTCCACAGGAATTAAACCTGATCCAGCCAAACTCGAAGCCCTGGAAAGGTACCCTGTACCCAAGACCATCGACGACGCCCGTGCATTTATTGGTTTTGTCGGATTCTATCGGAACTTTATCCCCCAATTTTCGAATATTGCTAAACCCATTACTAATTTGTTCCAGAAAAATTCGAAATTTAACTGGGAATCCGATCACCAACATGCCTTTGAAACTTTAATTAATAAACTAACCTGTCATCCCATTTTACAATATCCTGATTACACAAGACCCTTCATCATAGCCACAGATGCTTCCTCCTATGGACTAGGAGCCGTCCTGTTACAGGACGTAGACGGTGTGGAATTACCCATTGCTTATGCCAGTCAACTTCTCTCTGCACCTCAACGGAATTATTCCACTACGGACCGAGAGGCCCTAGCGGTATATTGGGCTTTGAAAAAATTCCGAAATATCGTCTATGGCTACGATGTAACCATCAAGACTGATCATAAGCCACTCACGTACCTCTTCAAGGACAAGCTACTTGAAGGACGATTGAGTAGATGGGCTCTGTTGATTCAGGATTTTGCAGCGAAAATCGTATACAAACCGGGAAAACTGCAAGTTATTCCAGACGGATTGTCGAGACTCAAGCCCGACGCCCGAGTGAATAAAATAGGACTTCTTCCTGTGTTCGACTACGAGTGTCTGCAATACTCCCAACAACAGGACCAACACACCCAAACCTTCGGGCGCGCCTGGAACAAAAGGAACCATCGAAGGTAAAAGAACAGTACAACCTCAAAGATGGGCTCGTACATTTCAGGAACGAAGATGGAAACGACCTCGTGGAGATACCAAAGGATCTCGTTGATATAGCCATTGGACTTTGTCACGACTCACCTTTTTATGGACACATGGGGCCGGATCGCACCATCAAAAGTCTTTTGGAGCGATACCATTTTCCCGAGATGAACAGAACGGTACATGAATACATCGCCGAATGTCCGTCGTGTTTAAAGCATAAGGGCAACGTACCATCCACCGCTCCAATGCATAAATATCCAGTATGCCAGAGGCCCTGGCAAAGAACTGGAATGGATATACTGGGACCATTTCCCAAAACATCAAAGGGAAATCAGTACATCATTGTGTTTACGGACCACTTCTCGCGTTACAGCGAAGTAGCCGCCATTCCAGATCAGACCTCGGAAACTGTGGCAAGAGCCCTAGTGGAACGCGTCATCCAAAACCATACCACTCCTTCCATCCTAATCTCGGATAACGCCCGTAGTTTCACTTCCAAACTGTTCGAGTCACTTTGTAACATGTGTAGAATTAAAAATACACACATTGTGGCATACCACCCGCAGGCAAACGGCTTAGTGGAAAGACACAATCGAAAGATCTTGGAAGCCCTGCGCCACGTTGTCGATGCATCCTCCCGTACATGGGATGATTCCCTTCCCATGGTACAAACAGCCATCAACAATGGCTATAATGTGTCCATCGGGGACACCCCTCATTTCGTTCTATATCACTACGACAAGCGTCTACCTTTTGATTTGCCCGACCAAACCGACCCGGCAGTCCTAACATCTTCCGAAATGGCAGAAGCAAATCAGCAACTAGCTGAACGATCTTTCAAGATTTTTGACATAATCCGCTATGCCCTCGACCAACGAAACCAACAGATGGAGCAAGAACAACATAGGCGTCATCCCCGTCAACGGACTATAATCGTTGGTATGCGATGTTATCTGAAGAGCGTGAAACCGCCAGGGGCTCATCGCAAATTATACCCGAAATGGGATGGCCCATATAGGATTATGAAAGACCTCGGAAAAATCGTTATGAAATCCTCGACCTCCGGGATCATTCCAAACTAAAGATCATTCACGCTGACAATTTGAAGATAGCTTCCGAGCAACACCTTCCCAAAAAACAGCTGCCAGGCGTTCGAGCCGCCTATCCTTCAAAAGGTCAAGATATTAACAAATCGGGCAGGGATCAAAAAACTGAAGTAGTCACCGCGGGAACCGCTACCCATGACGAAGATTGGTACCTCGTAATACCACCATTACTCGAGGCAATCTCTGAACAAGAGGAGGCCCCAGAGCCAAGCGTCCCATCGGACCCAGACCCTGGAGAAACCCCTTCGAGAGAATCACTCAGTGGAACTCCACCATCTCCTCCAACTCCACCATCTCCTCTGTCACCACCCTCGCCGATTGATGATCGACGCACGGACCCGACATACCGCCCGCAAATGCATCACCCACGTGAACTAGAACCTTCACATAAGAAACGAACCCGCTCAGAATCCGAGCTCAACGGTCGACCCCCATTGCCACCAAAACGAGGCCGACCCCTTCGCCCACCAACACAACACAGTATCCACACAACTACCCCCAGCTCCGTATAACTTAAGGCGTAGAAATGAATAAAATTGTCCCCCTTATAATTTTCCAAATTATTTACTCTTGTAGACCTAGTATTAAAATTTCTACCGGAGTTGTTATAGAAAAACTTGCAGAAGGTAAATTTTTGAAAGGGCATGCAGACCTTTATATAAATTTGCAACCCCCTGCTAGAATTAAAATCAATCTCCTTCAGATACAAACCCAATTAGAAACGTTTGAAAGTAAAGTCCAAAATTCTTTCCAAGGAAAAGATCAGATAAGTCGCGTTCTGTTAGAAAATACCCTCGAAAATATTCAAACTACAGCACGCGCCCTATCAGAAATATTAGCCTTACCATGGATACAAACTGAAACCAAAAATTCCGAAAACTTTAACCAAAGAAGTAAAAGGGGACTGATAGATATAGGAGGGAAACTGTTCAAAGGTTTATTCGGATTAGCAACCGAAGAAGATATTAAAAGAGTTGAACTTAAATTGAATCTCTTCGCTCGGAATCGACAATATAATGGACACATGTTAGAACAAACTATTAGGTCATTACACGAAAACAATCGCTTCCTTCACTCCCTTTCGGACAGATTCACATACCTTGAATCCATGTTAGCTCAATACAAAGAACACAAACGATATCTAGAATTAATAGAAATAATGAACATACAAGTAACCCTAATCGATAAATACTTACAACGAATAACTACGATTCATTCCAAGGTTTTGCGTGCAACCCAGCTAGCCCATGGAAAAATCACTCTTTCCACCCTAATACCATGGGAAATACTCCAGTCCTTGATTCACACCGCCCAGTCACAATTAAAATTATCACCCATATTCCCACTCAACCACACTAATTACCCTCAATTTCTAGAATACACCTGGACTGTACATGGACCACGCCCCTACACATACCTCATAATTATACCATTTTTCGATTTCCTCACTTATGACGTATATAGATTTCACCCTTTCCCAACACCCTACCAAAATAACTCTAATGTCTATCGATTGTATTTACCCACCGTACCACCTTACCTTTTCCTCACCAAAGATCTATCAGCTTATTCTATGATGTCAGATAGCGACGTCCGGCATTGCCGATTCCCGCAACCAAATAAACAACTCATCTGCCCTCCACTCAAACCAGTTATTCTTCCCACTACTAGGTCTTGCTTTGTCGATTTAATTCGTGACCGGCATGCCCCCGTATGTTCATTTAAAAAATTTCATTCCCCTAAAACCATCCAACTACGAATTGGACCAGACATCTGGGTTTCCTTCGCGAACAGGACTGCCGCTACCCTCGAGTGTCCATCAAATTATTCCCTCATTACAATCCCTATGATTATTCGGCTACCAATTGGTTGCTCCTTGCGTTCAAAAGCCCTCCAAATATACAACCCGTATAAGGTTACCCTTAATAACTCATACCCATTTCCGTCGCAAATTAAATTTAAACCCGTCATAGAGATCTTAAATCTCTCCATAAAACCTGTAACCATCCTACCCGAACTGCATGCCCCTGAATGGAATGATCAATTGAGCCGGTTTAAAATTTCGGATGATAACCAAAACAACCTCTTACAAATACTACAACCGGTAACCATTTTCTCAACATCTGCCGTTAGTATCATTATTGTGTGTGCTATTATCCTCGGTGTATTTGTGATGAAAAGATCATTCTGGGAACAAAGAAAACCCAGTGACACGGAACATGAAACTATTTATGCACGACCAAGAGTGCGTACCCAGACCACGTGAACTAGACTTAAACCACCCGACTTATGTATATATAAATCTGTATTATAAAACCAATAGTTATCATCTAGTTAGCCTTAGTTAGGATGTTACGTTATTATATTAATATCATTCTAGAGGGAAGAGCCCTGTAAAAATGAACCATAAATAATTCCCATATTCCTATATTATCTTATCCTTCATGTAATTCTTGTATTCATTTATATAGTCTCTGTATCCATTGTAAGAAAAAGTATCCATTTTAAAAATTCATGTGTTATATGGTTCATGTATAATCTTATATATTTAACTTTATATAATGCCTATACTCCTATGTATGTACGTGTGTGTATTCATTTTTACATAAGGACCAAAATCGCCCAACGCGAGTTTGGATAAAATATTTGATTCACTTTCACTTTGCTAAATAATTGGTGACCTGTTGTTTTTTAAAATCTCATAATCATTTTTTAGATTTCGCTTAATAAGGAATCCTGTTAAGCTTTGCAATGTTCACATTTTGTATACACTCTCTTTCGTTATAAACAATGAGATCATGTCTTGCCTAAGCATTAAAATTGTACATCTTAAACCTTAAAATTTCACTCATATGCATATTTTAGTGTAAAGATGCATAGTCCGATTTCCACTTTTAGTTAACTTGGCAGATCATGATAACATCAGATCTGAAAAGTCGCGGTTTAAGATAAAAATATGGTTTCGTCTTCAAATATTTTGTTTACTCGTTCAAGCCTTACCACAGCTAAAAAATTTACTTATTTTTAAATATTGTGCAAAAATAATACAGCCTTCTTAGCATTTAATAATAATAATGTTAGCAGTTTTTGGGTATATAAACCCATTCAAATTCATCCATTGTCATTCAGAAGCTAATTCAGAGGCTGAGCACTACCTGTATTTTTTAGCAGTAAATTACAGTGAAGAAACTTTTTATTGTCCCCTTCGAGCCTTGCTCTCTTCAGAAAAACTTAGAAAACTTTCCGGATACGCTATAAGAAGAATCCGGAACCTTCAGCATTTAGATTGCAAATCTACCAGAGTCCTCCGAGCCACTATAGAAGAACTCGGAGAGTAACATAGAAGAAAAACCACTTCAAGGCACCTATCCGTTGCTTGCCTCCTAAACCAGAACCCCCGTCAATCCGAACCACCCCAGGGCCATAGACGGAGGGGTTAACATATATATATATATATATATATATATATATATATATATATATATATATATATATATATATATATATATATAATATATATATATGTATATATATATATATATAGTATATATATTAGGGTGATGCAAAATAACTTATCATTTCAAAAACTTGAAGACACCCTCTAATTTTATTTAATTTAGTGTAAAAACTGAACATGCAAAATTTCAGCACAATTGAAGACATTTTAGAGGTTGCTACCATCCATTGAACATTTTGTATATTGTTATTTTTCAGTTGTATTTATTGTACATTTATTTATTTTGCAGATTTCATCAAAAATGGTAGTCAGCAACATATAGCAGTCATAACAGACTCTGAACCTCTTTCCGTAAACCTTCTCATCCCTTTCATTGCTAAGACGCCGTGGCCGAACATTCTAGAATCATTTCTTTGCTGTGACGTCACTGTGGCGGCCGCGTCAGTGTAAGTGCGGCGTCACTGACTCAGTATCTTTGCTGCCTTCGCTGAGAGTGGTTGTATAGCAGTTGCTGAGTTGCACTCATGGAGCGGCATACGCGTCACAAAACAGTTGTTTGGCTCATAGGACATCCTATAGAGTCCTTCAAAGAAACCCAGCTTCCATCTAAAAGGGAAACATTAGCATTGTTTATGAACTACAAGATCAATAAAAAGCAACAGGTGAAAACAGCGGCTTTGTTGACTGCTAGAGATGTTATGGATGTGTGGGAAAAGGCACGCATCCCAACAGTGTTGAAATGTCATGTCGTGGAGAGAGTAAAGAAACTTTT